>VOQJ01031268.1:7382-24591 GCA_015052665.1 Apistogramma diplotaenia
AAAAAGGATGAGGGCCAGAAAAAAAAAAAAAAAAACCCAAAAAAAAAATTAAAAAAAAAAAAAAAAAGGGGAAAGGGGGGGGGGGGGGCTGGGTGTAGTACAGTAGCACAGCAGTAGCAGCGGCCTTATTATGTTGCCAGTGGTTTCGTTGACAGAGTTATCTTAAATAAGGCTGCCTTGATCGTTCCAAGTATACGCAGAAAAAAAAAAACTAAATGAAAAAGTACAGAGAATCGTGCAGCAATTCTGCAGTTCAGCACTATGTGCCCTGGACAAAAGACGAGAGGACAGGTGGCCTGCAGGTGACCTCACATTTCCACCGTCAGAGAAATGAGCCATTCAGTTTAGATACGGACAAAGTTAGCTGCACATGTAGGTACGACACAGCATTACTGACACTGAATGTTATCAATTATTATCCCATCATCAGTGCACAAAACGTCTCCACTGACATTTAATAAATACACACAACACAGTGCCGAACATGAACTTTGGTAAGTGTGTTATTATGAATACAGTCCATGTTTACCAGGATCGCTACAAAACAAGGCTCTTCGCTCTCATGAGAATGGGATTGTGATTTTATCCAGTGTCATTTTCACAGATCGTTTCGATGCTGAGCTCACTGCAGCAGGACGCTGTTGCTGTAAAGAAAACAAAAATAAAACAGTCAGAGTGGACGGTTTGTTTAACGCATGGATCTCGTGCATGAAGGAGGAGAGCGAGTTCCTCCGGAGGATGCCATCCATCTTCCTCACACGTACGGTCCCACTTAAACTGTGCTTTCACCCGCACATATTTTTCACTTTAGCGAGTAGAGCAGTTCAGCGGTGTGGCAGAGGGACAGAGGGTGAGCTGAGGAGAAGTACTGGCAGCACAGCCAGTCCTCCAGCTCTGCGTTCCTCTCCGGCTCCAGTGAACGCTCGGCAAACTTCATCATCAGCAGGGCCCTTTTCACATCGAGCCAATTAAGGAGACCCTCGTGTCGGGATCCATCAACGAAGCCTCCACCTTGTCCGTGTCTTTCCCACTGCTGCTCCATGAGGTCCTTCCTGGGCCCCCAGAGCAAGCTCTGCAATATACGCTTGGCCTCCTGGATGTGGATGCGTTTAATGGGGTCAGGCTGGAGAAGGAGCTGGGCCAGCCTCTGGAGGCCAGATGAATAGATGGAGACAGAGGGGATCGAAGGCAAGTCGTCACAGTGGTAGTCTTGTTCCTTCAGCGCTGGACTCACCTCAAATGGGTTTGGCTGATGGAGGAGCTCATAGATCAAGATGCCTGTCTGGAACTCATCAAATTTGCGGTACTGGGCTGCTGAGACTATCTCCGGCGCCAGCCTGGCGTGGTCCCGTTTGAGGCGGGGGTCCACATTGGTCGATGCAGCATCTTCAGAGGAGCGACGCTTGGACTTTGCAAAGTTACTGATCAGGAGCCGGGGCAGGTGACGCTGAGTGTCTGCACCACTGCCGTTACTGATGCTGTTTTCAGTCTGGTGGTTGAACTGAGCGGTCCTGCGCTGATGCGGCACCAACAACAAATTTTCTAGGCAGAGGTCACGGTGCGTGACCCCGTGCTCTTTTAAGTGTTCCAGGCCATTGCAGAGCTGCAGGAGGAGGAAGCACACACGGCGCTCGTAGACCTCTGGCTGAGTTTTGTGGAACGCCTCCCACTCCCGAACAAAGTCAGCTGCTGTCTGCTGAGGAATCTCAGGAGTGATGACCACCACTCGCTCTCTGTCTTCCTGTTGGCCCTGCACAGACGCGGGGGGCTGAGGCAGCGGCGAAGCAGGTGTGGGCGACACGGAGACTTCATCAAAAGGCAACATGCTCTGGGGGACACAGGCGAGAAAGTGACCACAATCCTGCTGAAGGTTGAAGTGAGGAGGCATGCTCTGCTGCACCGACAGGCCGTAGAGATGGCCCTGTTTGGTTTCAATGCTTGGACTCTTGCAGATCTGCAGAAGTATGTACACAAAGGAAGGGAGAAAGGGATGAAGCAGAAAAGAAGAAAGGGACAAAGAGGGAGGCAGGGAGGGAGGGAAAATTCCACAGAGATGGGAAGGGAGTAGAGCCAAGAAACATAAGAAAGGAATTCTTGTTAGTTAAGTAACAAGGTCAGTGCTAATTCAGTTCCTGTTCTCTATTCATGTGAAATCAGCACCCTTGACGGTCATGTAAGCTCATTCCTCAGTTGAAAAAAAGTGTTTATGCCATACTGTAGTTTGGCAAGTTGATAGCAGTGCCGGACTCCAGTTGGTCTGAAAAATAATCTACTATAGCCGCTCAGTGTCCATTCTCTTTCTAGAAATTCACAACTTCTTTGTGTAAAATATCCCATCTCTTATTAAATTTCCTTCATTTTTAGTCTGTGATGGGAGCAGATTTTCAATAATAATAATATCTTACTATCACTATCTCTAGTGACTAGGTTTAGTTAGCAACACACTGAAAATCAGTCCATTAAAAGCATACTGTTTAACGCTGATGTAGAAAATTAGCATTACCACAGGGATGAGTTAATGCTGCCTCATGTGAATAAGTTTGTCTTGGCTTTGGACAACAGAAAGGGTTTGCCTGGCTGGAAATCCTGCCTGGAATGTAAAGATTAATCAGCCCAGAGATATTAAGCAATAGTCTGGGCACCCAAGGCTGTGGCATAACACACACACAATACAAACAGCTGCTATTTTGTGCAGCACTAATGACTTTGGGGCAAAGATCAGTCCACCATCACCCACACCCTTCTTCCTGGCTGTTTACATTGCATGCCTTTAAGGTTTGTGCTGTAGCCATTCTATCTGCAGCCTTTCAACAAATACGACTACCGCCCAGTTTTAATCTCCCCATCCTGTCCTCAAACTGTCAAGTACCTGCTTAAAGTTCAACACCCACGAGGCTAACTGCTGGACAAGTTTTTAGTCGCTCTCTCGGCAGCAACCAACAGTTAGGAGTCGAGCAGAGTTCGCACTCGTGGGCTATATCTCTATTGCAACGTACCCATACTTATCTTCTGTACACTGTTTCAACAATAGAGGTTTTGCATGAAATTTTAATTTCATTTAAATCTTAGCAACAGAACATTCAACTAAATCCATTACATGATAAGACCAATAATACAAGTGCACCAGGTGGTCAAAGCTTAAAGCTTACACTTAGCTAAAACTAATGGTAATGAAACAGCAGTCAAAAGAATGCATAAGCGATTAAAATTGATAAGTAATTGTCAGAGTGATACAATATAGCTTGTTAAAGAGTTGAAACTATTAAAATTTCAACTTAAACTGTTGTATAAATAAAGCAGCTAGCCAGCATTAGGTACATTCTGCAAGTTAAACATGGCTAGCTGTGAACTGTCAGCTAGCAGTGTGGATTAGCAGCTGAATAGCAAGATAAAGTTGAAAGTGTTGACAGTACTTATGCTGGATAAATGGGTGGAACTGGTTACAATACACTGTGATATTAATATCTGTTAAGTGGAGTATTAGAAGAAGTGGAAGAATGGTGCAAACAGTAAGCTAACATACATGGACAACTGAAACAGCAAATATATAATGAAGAGATGGGCGTCTGAACGAGTTTAAAATGAATCCTGCAGACTACATTTGAACATAAATAGGTGCTACTGCAACCATTTGTTTCAACTATTTAGGACATTGAAATGATGCAAATACTGTACACTGTACTGCAGTTATAACCCTATAATCCAATTATAGTTCTAGCTCTGCTAATTATGTATTTTTTAACTCACCATTTATTATTCACTCCCCTAACAGTGCATTACTGAAAAACTGACTGAACTACTGCTGCTGTTTCATGTGAGATGTGTTCAAACAGCACCGTGGCTTTTATTTTGAAGCAGTCACAGGAAACAAGACAGGCTTACAGTGCCCCATTGTTATGCACAAAAAGTATTTATTTACCTGTGATCAATAAAGAATAATTATTCACTGAGATACCCGTTTTGAAGTGACACGAGATTGTTTGGTTGTCCAGTTGCTCTTTTTGGGTTAATTACGACAAAGCCTATAGTGTGTTTCGCTTGGATAGTAAAACATCATACACAACATCTCTCACGTGCAAATGAAGCTCGGTATTTGGGGATTACCTTAACAGCATAGGAGTTGCTGGGGTCTGAGGCGCACGCAGCAGAGTAGTACACCGCATCTCCTGCATTGCAGCTGGGCTTGTTAGATGTGAGCCTGAACAGAGACCAGTTGCTCTCTTCAAACCTAAGTGAGTTCTTCTGTGAGCGAGTGAAATGATCTTCACATTTTAGAGCCAGGCGCCTCAGAGACTCTGCATACAGGCCGCCCAGCTTGGAGTACACGCCTTCTCTACTGTCTATGTTACTCAGAAGAGTCTGGAGCTGCAGGCTCGACCCAAAATTTGGCGCCGAACCCATTTCAGAGGATGAGAACGGCACGCTGAGCTGGGGAGAAGAGGAGCATGTGATGCTGCTTCGGCAGTGCACGCCCAGCCGACCGTGAGTCTTGACTGACTCGTCCAGCGTCCGGGACCTCAAGGGTCGGCCTAGGGGGGTGTGACAACGTTCCAGAGACTCACTGGAGGAGAAAATGGGCCGCGTGTCAACGGGGCTGGATGGTAAACTGGATCGGGAGCTGGCATCTGCGGTTCGGCACACGTTGATCTCCGAGCCGGTAAATGGGGGTCGCGGGTACGCTCGAATGGAAGATTTTCCATTTGCACCATCAGGAGCTGACACGGTGCGGCTGGCCATTTTTTTCTCTGGGAGTGGAGGTGGCTGGTTACTTAGGTTGTTAACAGAGGGCGGGTTAGGAGAGCCTGGAGCTGAAGCCACTGGACTTCTAGGAAACGGAGAAGAACAAGACATTCGTGTAGCATCCCGAGAACCTAAGAAAGCGGGAAAAATAACATTAGAAGGTCTGCCAGTAAGTTACAGCAAATTAAAGTATGGTGAAACTCAGACACATAAAATGATGTAACACAAACTGTCAACTTGGGAGTCACAGGCTCTCACATGCACACAAACTAATACAGACAGAAACAGACAACAGTGTCTGCTGGCATTCTCTTTTTCCTGCCTTTATGGATTCGCACACTATATCCTCTGAGTCTCAGCGGCCTTGTAAGTTAATTTTCTTTAACAGCATTCACTGACAGAATATTCCCAGGTGACAGCTGTGAATACGATTTATCTACTACGCCCCTTCAGTCGCTCCGTACTGCTCGGCTGCAACTCAAAAAAAAAGAAGAAATACCTGGAAGTTTTCACAATCCTGGGTCCAAGGTGACAGTCTGAACATCTTCCATCCAATTATGAACCATTTGTCAATTAAAGACTTAAACTTGGAACTTGACATTACACCAAAGAAGACTGAAGGTACTGAGATAATTGTGCGGTGCAGTCTTCAATAACTGCTTTCACAGTGGGGAGAAGATTGTAAAGGGAAAAAAAAACACTCTAGGATGTAGCCAAGCCCTTTTTCCCCTCGTTATCAGAGTCCATAATTATCTCTTCAAACAACATTGCCCAGGAAGTCGGAGCAATTACAAGTGTCTGAGCGCCACCAAGGTTTAAAGCTGATACGTGAAGGATGACAACAATCTCCAAACCAAGGACAGATTCCTCTCATTCTCTGCCACGTCTCAGGTTTGAAGACTGTGGAAAGCACGAACTAATGAACCTGTCATAACAAACGTGCACGCGTGCCGGACGAAAGAGGAACGAGAGATAAGCTGACAGCCACTGACTGTAAATCCCTGCAGAGCTTCCTTTCCTCCTTTCGATGTTGTCACTCAAGTTAACTCTGAACAAAGTGCACTTCTATGATTAACACTCATAAAAGAGCAAAACAACTTCCACGGACACCTGAACGTACATGTCAGAAAAAAATCCCCCAACATTGCTATATATATATATCATATTGTGCAGGTTTCTGCTGGATTAAATTAATGTGTACCACTTTTTTTTAAATCCCCTTAACTGGAGCAGGTTCAGCATGAGCTGCTTACCAGCGTCAGAGGCAGTCAGGTTGTCAGTGGAGGCAGTTGGTAGGCTGGAATTGCTCAGGATCCGGAAAGATGAAGTAGGGCTCTCTACTGACCCTTGTTGGCTGCAGCGATCCAGCTCCATGTTGCTGCCACTCATT
Organism: Apistogramma diplotaenia; assembly: GCA_015052665.1. Classification (NCBI taxonomy): domain Eukaryota; kingdom Metazoa; phylum Chordata; class Actinopteri; order Cichliformes; family Cichlidae; genus Apistogramma; species Apistogramma diplotaenia. Next base: position 13,513 of record VOQJ01031268.1, read on the forward strand.
TTACCCACTCTGTAATGGAGAAAACAACAAAGCAGAGATAATGTTACACGAGTTGAAATTTGTGCATGTTTTTTTTTTCTTTCTGTGTCCCCACTGCAATCTCTACAGCCCGCTGCAGTGTTTCAAGGCAGTTGGTTTGCATCAGAAATTGGCAAAAAAAAAAAAAAAAGTGTGTGCCCACTTGCAAATGTGGAACCATTGCCCTTCCTCTTGCTTGTGCCCTTTGTAAGTAATAAATACACGGGAAGAGTAATAATTTCATCAGAAATGATGATTAAGTTGTGGCAGTTTCACTTCTTTGTTAGCGAGATGCACTTCCTGATACAGCATTGTCTTACTATTGCAATAAACAAGCCTTGATGAAAAGTATAACGTCAATCACATTTGAAGCTTCAAGTGAGACTGATGAGCTGCTGACGAGCCCAAGGCCTGTGTGTCCACGAGTGGCAATGACAGGATTTCCCTACATGTCTCAAGATTCCTGAGTTTCCTAACCTAACACCCCCCCCCCCCCCAGCACTGTAGGAATGTCTCATCTATAGACTATAAATTTAGGCATAAAAATAGCACCAAAATTCTTCCTATTCTTTTTCCTGACTACCTGACTATCGTGATTGACTCTTCTCATGCAGTGAAAACAGTTCATGAGCCGAGTTTCCAATCAAGGTGACCAATTAGGCTGAGTGACGGCCATTCACTTTTCAAATTATACCCACGCTAATGGCTCAGGGAGGCAAGGTCCCACCCCTCCCCTTCATCTCCCCCGGCCCTTTCGTCCATCACAAAATGACTCCTCTATCCATTTATCTGCTGGCCCCTGACTTCAGTTCCACCATAAATCAGGAGAACAAACAGACGAGGAGAAGAGAGAAGCGCAGGGGGGAGACAAAGGGTTAGGTATCCTCCGTTGGTAGTTAGCTAAAGGACTCGTTATCATTTTGCAGACAAAAGAGCCATGATGAAAGCCAGTGGAAATGCTGAGGCACAGGAGAAATGCTAATGGGCACGGCGATTATGAGTGAATGAGCATCCATCCGCCTGTGCATGTCTCAGTCTAGATCTCTCCGATTTGTATCCAAAACATGAGCTTTTTCACTGCTTATGCTGGAGGATGAGCACGGATGAGCAAGCTTCTTGAGGAAAGGCACGCACGCACACACATACAGGAAAAAAAACACGCAGATTAGGACTACATGGAAGAAGATACAAGCGCTCAGGGTGGTGGCCCTCATTACTCTTTCTTCTATTTAATGTAAATAAAATATATTTCAATTCGTTGCTAGAAATATTTGGTATCTGCAGTGTGACAAAAAGATAAAAAATGATGATGATTTTCAAAAAATTATTTTCACTTTATATAGTATTGTATAAAATTCCCATTATTCACCAAAATGCACCATTTTTCAGGATCACTGTGACTGGGATGCCCAATTTTAGTCTAAACAACTATTAATAACCTTGGTTTCTCATTTCCTCTGAGTAGATCTAATCAGCTTCTCAGCAAAACCAAGCCCACTTGAAATACTCTTATTGCACCAGCAAACCTTTCACATGGGCTTCGTATTCCGTTATCAACTCGGCTAGTTTCAGTACAAACACTTGTGGTATAGTAACTAACCCGCTCGTTCTCCTGTGCTGAAGTGCATATGTGTGTGTGTGTGTGTGTGTTATTAATAAAGCTGTGAGAGACGAGCTTTAAAAAGGCACTGGATTGGCGTTACAGATAAATACCTAGAGATAGCAGTGTAACAGTGTAAAATGAGACACAAACCCAACTGCAGCACTGTTGTTGTTATGGGTCAGGCTAACGCAACTGATTTCACTTCCTTTCAATGTGGTAAACGCATAAAACAATGCAGCGGGCGAGAAACACACACGTTGCATTTTTAGGGTGTGCAAAAGGTCACAGACGTACGTGTGCAAACACACTTGGATTTTCAGGGCTATTTCATGTAGAGACATAATCTTTTAGTCATGCTCTAAGCTGGTTAGGGAGTATTAAGCATATACCCGATGAATTCATAATACACTGTCCGCCCCTTACGTACGTTGGGGGAAGTGGAGGTGGAGGCATCCACACCATGCAATGAAACAAACAACCTCTGCAAAAGTTGCAGTGTTAGTTTATACGAGATACTGCCAGAGAGGGATTGATTGAACTGCATCTCGGGTACCATGAGATATTTAAAGACAGAGAAGTTGCATTTCTGTTACGCTGGGTTATTTTTTATCCTGCTTGTTGTGCAACCTCTACATGTTCCAACAAAGAAGAAAGAGACACATTGTTCGCCTCCCAAAACTGTAGGACAGTTACCAAGGCTATATAGTTATAAACCCCAGAGATCCATTAATGTTTGACACAAATCCTTGTTATCTCCTCGTCATCATTTGTCAGCTTTTTTTCCCTTCTTATTCACTCTTGATCACTTCACATGTAAAGAACCAATTTTTAAAATGCAATTTTGCCGCTCCTCCCATCTAAGAATGCAAAATCTATTATAACCATCATTCCTTTTTATCTTAGCACTATTGTTACTGTACGTATGGGACAGGTTTAAAACAAGGAATTGTCACAAACAGTGAAAAACATTCCAGCAGATTAGAAGACGAGCAAACGGCAGTTTGTGAAAGAGGAAGGAAATAGATGCAATGCTTCATCTAAAATTTGGCTCCTGATGGAGATGTGAAAAAAGCACAGCCCATCTTAGAAGCAACCATATATATATATATATTTTTTTTAAAATGATCTTAATGCAACACAAACTCTTCACAAGTTAAATGATTTTGTGCCTTATTAGTGACGCGCATGTGGTAAAATAAGTTGTCGTCAGGTGCCTACCTCATGCTGCAGAAGCAGAGGTCCTTGCTGGGCCGGTTGGTACAAAATGCCCCTGCATCATACTGGTGGCTCTCTAAAGTCACGTCATGTGCAGTAACACAACCCTGGTCCCACACGAGTCACATGTGTATTTAAAGTGTCTCACAAGAAAAGCAACAGCATCCATTAGACGCGAGGAATTAAAGCGCCTGTATTTCTTAATTCGTTCACCTACGGGTTCACTTTAGAGAAGCCTCAAGTCTGCCAGAGTGCAACAAGATGCTATCTGTTCTGCAGCTGAAAGTGGATCAGCAAGGCTCTGTTGCAGGGAGGGGCAGCAAATCCTGGAACAATAGTTCACAGAGCAAAGTCAAATCAAACTCGAGTTAAGATGAAGCCATGATGCTGATCTATAAAATCTACTTCTATTGGTGGCAACTGATTGCCAGGCTGGAACAGTTTGGGAGTTGCCCCAGGGCAGCAATCTGTTCATTAAAGCCCCTCCCCTTGGCAACACCACTTGACACGCCTTCCTTGTTAAAGAGTGGGCTATTTAATCATGCACACTCATCCATGACGTAGATACATGCACCAAAGCACACCTCCTAGGCTGACCCAACATATAATAATGTGGTCGACCTGTTACAAGGAAGAAAAGAGCAAAATTTGGTGTTTTACGCTGTGATCAAAGGCTCTGGGGAGTAGACTTTTTAAAAAAAAAAACATCTGCAGCTTTTAAATGATTCAGAACATCAAAATGCTACTTCAAAGGGTGTCTTTGAGTGGTGGATGTCTTTCATTCATTCAGCACACAGACGTTTTTCCAACTACTCTGCAGTACTTTTCTCTGGTGACCAGGGTCACTTGCTGATTAAGCAAACTAAACCCACTGATAAACTTGGAATGCCACAAAGCCAGACCTATCACCGGGTCGGTAAAGGCGTGTTCCCACATGCGTCTCAACAAGGTATTTTTATCAGCGCAGAATGCTTCCACTGTCATAACAGCAAAAACGGCTCCTTTCTCGAATTACCGTAAAGATAAAGCAACTGAAAGGCGATCGGCAGTGTGTGTTGTGTTCTGGGCGTTTGCACGTTCTAGTTTAAGATGAGAAAACATGTGCTTGGACTGAAGAAGTCACATTATGTGTATCTGTGTGTGTGCGCGCATGAGTGTCTTGCACCACAGCGTAGTGTTATACGCAAAGCAAAGTTTATTTTGAGGGGATCATTTGATGCTCTAATAACTGCAACACAAGGCTTCTTCTCTTTTTGTTGTTTGGAAAGCTGACTCAGACAGCAGGATGTATTCTTGGCCTCATGCAGTTCCAGTTTTTGAGGCAACCGTGCATTCTTTTTTAGAGCTTACAAATGACTTAAAGGACTAGGGAGCATGCAAAGGTGAATGTTCATCATTTTGCATATACAGTAAATGATGTAATTAAATATGGTTACCAAGCCACAGAAATAACCAGCGTGAGTATTTCAGCAAATTATAAATATTATACACAGACACACACTACTGTGAAAAGGTCTTGAGTAACCCCCCCCCCCTTAATATTTTATTTCCAAGAAGTCAGACTTTCTTGCATAAAAAAGGGCACCTAACTCAAGGGATGACTCTACACATAATATACTTTTTAGCAAAAATGGAATCTTTAGGCATCGTTATTAACAGCCTGTCACAAAAACATAATTTGTTCTCATTTTGTTGCCAAATGCAAGATAACAATTTGACAGATAAATTTGTATTTTGCACTACTGAGGTGATTTCCCCAAGAGGTATTAGCTGAAAACTTGGCATATCTCAGCATGGTGTGCAGTGCGTTTGATTTGAGGAAAATGAACAAGTCAAAGATAAAAGAAGTGGGAGCCCTAAAAAGGTATCTACAGCTGATGAAGAGTTTCTGAAAGGCAAAAAGTTATGTTAAATTACACATAAGCTGGACAGAAAAAGTTAGTGGCAACAGGTGGTGGGGGTGATGAATCAAAATTTGAAATTTTTGGTTCCAATCATCAATATGTACGTATATACTCTGTTTATACCCTATTGTGCATTGTTTTCATTACTTATTAATAATCCCTGCCTCTCTTCCACAGCATGTCTTTTGCCTCGTCTCTCTCTTCAGCCCCCACCGGTCGCGGCAGATGACTGCCCCTCCCTGAGCCTGGTTCTGCTGGAGGTTTCTTCCTGTTAAAAGGGAGTTTTTCCTTTCCACTGTTGCCAAGTGCTTGCTCATAGGGGGCCGTTTTGATTGTTGGGTTTACTCTGTAATTATTGTAAGGTCTTTACTTTACAATAAAAAGCACCACGAGGCGACTATTTGTTGTGATTTGGCGCTGTATAAATAAAACTGAATTGAATATATGGAGAAGGTCAACAGTGAGTGTCTGCAGCCATCTGTAAAACACGGTGTAGGCTGTGTCATGGTTTGCGGCTGCATTTCTGTCAGTGGAGTTGGGATTTTGTCCAAAAAAAGACTGTCAGATTTTGATCCACCATGCAATACAATCTAGAAAGCATCTGAGTGGCTCAAGACCTTTGCACAATACTAAACACACATATACTTTTTACATTTATTGTCTATTGTAGTGCAGCCAAAACAAATTTACAGTAATGCGACACAGCAGTGGAATACTTAACAAACACACTTTGTGCATTAATTACAATTGAAAATGGTCATGCTGCTAGCCTGAATAGAACAAGGCATGCATTAAGGAATACGCTGCAGCAGTCTGAATGATCACAAGGCATTAGGATGGAAGCTGAATTAAGGCTGAATAATGATGCTATGAAAGGAGAGGGCACTGCAAGTTTCACACAGATGACTGCAGTAAAATGCTCGTATGTGCAGTGCCTTACATAACATAATCTGCACAAGTACTATAGTATATACACATCTTATAGAAATGCAGAAACTTAAGGCTAATTGCATATTGTGGATGCTAAATTAAATGACATAATGAAGCCACACTGTCATGGATGAACCACAGTCCCATAAATGCTGGTACAAGTCACCATTACACAACAATAGAACAAGTATTTGCTATAATAGGCAGTTCAAGTTTGATAAAACTGCCTTCGTCTTACAGTAAATCAATAGTTTACCTCCATGTAATTCAGCATCTACTGTATTACACTTTTTCACTGCTGCTAAACAGTGTTTGAACTCCTCTTTTCTTGAAGCCGACTTTGCTGAGTATTTGCTGGTTATATTTTTAAGCAAAAGCTTGAGAAATTTAGTTGGTACATTTTGGGATATTACATGACGAGATAAAGGACTTTAGAGCAAAGTAGCATAGCATAGTTAGTGAATACAATCTGTGATACTTTGTGTTGGTTGACATGACTGATGAAGCAGTGTCCATGCCTCATCTTGGCTCAGCCTTCTAGTTGGCATTCTGTCATTGCTTTTGACAACATAATCAACTGAAAAATTACAATCAATAATGAAACTCATACATTGTTCTGAGATATACTGCTGTTATGGTGTCTTGTCCTACTCGATGTGGAAATGTAAAACAAAAAGTACTTTGCTATTCTTACCTGTGCAGTTTCTTGGGTGGGGGAGGTGGTGGATGGGGGTCGTTGCTTGTAGCTCCCTTGCCTGCTGCCAGCGGCTCTAATGAGCCGCCATGCAACGGTTGCTTTGCCGGCATGCTCCCGTTATGCTTGCCCTCCGCCTCTGCACCGTTGCCCTTAGTTTCTCCCTGATAGGCACCATTGTTGGTGGCAGCTGGGGGGGCCGTGCCTGGCTCTGTCATCGGAGGGGGGCCGCTGTGGGCCTTCCAGTCTCTGGCTTCCTTCCAGACAGCAGCACCATTGACTACGCCTGTCACCCGAGAGGCTGCCTCAGGGCTGGCAGCTAACTTTTTCTTTTCTGTTTCTTTCCGGTCTCTTTCTTCCTCCTCCTCCTCTTCCTCGATGCGGCCATTCCAGCCAGAACTGTGGTGGTGGGGCTTGTGCCATCGCTCGGGTGCTGCGCTCTGGTTCTCTGTAGTGACTTTGAGGCCGTCTTTAGTAGAAACGAAGAAAAGCATGGGGAGTTCAGTGAGAGGGACAGGAGATGAAATAGATGGAGAGAGACTGGTGGTTAACAGTTTGGGAAGTTCAGGAAGTGGGACTGGAGAAGACATGGACGGGGAGAGACTAGAGGTGCCCAGTTTCGGGGACCGGGTGCTCCTCTTTGGAGGAATCGGTGGGCTGGATTGGGGCTTGGGGTGCAGAGAGGGGGCATAGCCTGCTTCCGTGGCCAGAGAGACTGTGCTGTGGCTGGGGCTGGGCCAATGGAAAGCTGGGCTACTCTGGTCTTTACGTGCTGTGGGGCTAAAGTGGCACTGGGTGCTAACAGCTGAATCTGGGCTGCTCAGGTAGAAAGTCCTGTTGTTCTCTGTGTGAGCAGCCATTACAGTGATGGTGGCCCGATGACTCTCTCCTGAGAGTTCATTCTCAGGGTTCAGGGCCTCCGTAGTCTGGTTTGGGGACTCAGGTTGAGAATGCAGTTCATTTTCTTGCTGCCTGCGCTTTTTCTTAGTGCTCTCTGCATAAATAGGTTCTGAGTTCTTCTGTCCACTGGGGGAGGTGGGAGTTGACTGTGGGCTACTCACAGCTGGTGGGCTTTGGGGGCTCCTTGAGCTGTCTTTTCTGCCTCCTGACCCCTCTGGCCCAGGAAGTGAATCTGTACTGCTACGATAAGAACAAGAAGAGTCTGATAGGCTGTACTGTTTGGACAGGACAGGACGAAGAGAATTAGGGCTAGTGATGTCCACACTAGAACTGGTAGAAGTGCTGGATGTCTTTTTGGTAAAAGCAGCTGCGTTCCCATTGCTTATACCATTGCTTTGAACTGTGACTGGACTAGTAGGGACAATATCCACTGACAAAGGTATTTCCACAGCTGCTTGATGAGATGCTTGATAATTTGACCCGGTAGTCACAACATTTCCATTAAAAGTGCTTTTGGTTCTCATAGCGGCTACATTATTTTGCTGCCTGCAGGAGTCTTCATTGGCATTTTTCTTTAAGCTCTGAGAACTTCTACCTTCCTCCTGGGTGACATAGATATTGCTCATGATCTTGGAGTCAGTGGGCAGGATATTGGGGTTCAAGGGAGTCAAAGAGAAGCAGTTGTTGCAGTCCTTCATGGCATCAGGACTCTGAAGAACTGCCTCTCTATGGGGCTTGTTGCAGCTACCATTGTCAATGTAAAGAGGTGACAGGTCTAAGAGCTGCTTCATGCGCAACCTCTCAGATGGGCTCTTTGTGTTTTCCTCCTGCAAATAAACATGAATGTGCATTAGCAAACAGACAGAAAGTTTAATGCAGAAATAAACATTTGAGAAGCCCACCTGCTCGATGTTCATGTTGACATCTGCAGCATCACTGGTGTCGAGGCTCATCATAGTGGGTTTAACAGCAATCGTTGGCTTGCTGTAGGGTGAAGGCGCAGTCACTCCAGCTTCTTCATCACCACCGGGGCTGCTCTTCAAACATGCGGCCGGCGCGCCGCCATCCAGGACGCCAACGGTCTTGTGTGCGCTGAGCGGGTGAAAGCAGTTCTTACAAGAGCCGGGTTTCCACACGTGTTCTGCAAAGTCACTGCACGCTGACATCTTTGGTTCGCTAAATTCGGTTTGGTCAGAAGTGGCTGTGGAAGTATCTGGCAGATGCAGGATAACCTCTCATGGCTGGTTTGCGACACAGGGTGTTGGTCACAGGGCGGTATGTAAAAGGCAGAAAGAAGAATACAGCGCATTGTTAGAATACTTTGAGTCAGTGTAATCACTTTCTGGCCATGTGGGTGAGCCATGATCATAATCCCATGTGTCTTTGTTGCCTATGAAAAAAAAGGATGTAAAAATCTCATCTCTTATGACTTTCTAAACACCAAACTGTGTGAGACAGCTCATACTTCTTTGGAGATGCACCAATCTGCCTGGAGAAAGAGTATCAGACTCCCTGAGTGGGGACATTTTTATTCATTAGGCTTCTAAACTGCTAACATATGCATGGTTTTTTAAAAAAATAGGGGAAAGTTCAAGCATGTATTTAAAAATTATAAAACAACAAGGCTCAGGGTAACAAGTGTCTCTGACTCCACAGACTTGTTAAGATTTAAGTGTCATTCATGGCTGTAACTTGAGAAGACCTGAAGTCTGCTGCACTGCGTGTTCCCATGCCCTCTTAAATTAGAGGGTATATGGTTTCTGTTCAACCAAAGGGTTTGCTGGTGCGAGCCTGGCAACATAAAAGCCCTCAAGAGTCCTTTGCAGCCCCCCGACATGCTACCAGAGGACGGAGGAGCCTCAAGCATCCCGGAGGTCGGAATGTCAGGAATGTTTAAAGGCGCAAGTCTCACCAGGGTGAATCTCACACCCACCACACCCCCCCAACACACACACATGAACACACAAACGAAATCTTCCACTTCACATGCGTGTCCTCCTCCTCTTACAAACACAACTGAGCCACGCACCTCCTTCCTCTCCCTCTCTCAGTCCTGTTTAACCGGGCTGACAGTGAGAAGATCAACACCGTTTCAGAGAGATCATTTGTTTCCTTGCAGCCGGGGGGGGTGTCCATTTATGCCCCGAACACAGCTTTAATTGGCTCTCAACAAGGTGCTGCAATGACACGACGGCAACATTAGCTCACTGTTCAGATGCATTAGCTGGAAAACACTTGCAGAGGCAGGAGGATGAACAAATAGTACCAAGACTGTGGAAAGATTGCAGCTAACCTTTGATTTATTATTGAGAAATACTAAAGAAAACAGAGGCAAGGCCTGTTAAGATGCCAGTTAATTCTTGGCTTTATGACTTAATATTCCTACAGGGCATGACGAGTGGTCCCACTGGCAAAGATAAGATGCATGTTTACATTTTTCTTTGTTCTGCCTGACTAAGTTCAAGCAGGAAGGCACCCACTAGCTCACTGTTTATTTAACTGTTCCTGCGACAACAGAGGAAACTGAGGCTTGCCCAACATCGTATGAGTCATGTGAAGAGATGACTGATCAGAGACGCAAGGGATTACTGGGCCACTACTTCTCGATAGAACGGACCTGCTGCCTACAGAACTACTGCCAGCCACTTTAGTCGCCGCTTTCGAGGCAGAGAGCCACCATGAACCACGTGGGAGTTTCATCTGAAACTGCTCTGGTGCTTCTGTATTTGCCCAAAACGACCGACACACGCGTTGCGCCAAGTTGCACACAGTTTTGGTGATTCTAGCTCTTGTTGACATGTTCAGCGCTGCTTGTTTGAACAGAGATAGACCCTCTCGTCTACATTCCCCACGCCTTCTCAAGCTCAAGGTACAATTTTTCTCACTTCCTCTTGATAAAAAAAAAAAAGAGAAGAAATTTCATGAGCATGTTAGAAGTTGGGGGCCAGAAAATGGGCACAAGGAAAAACGACTTGAGGATGGATGTGGAATTTACAGTTTTGAGCCACCAGCTCATATAGAAGTAACTGCCCTCATTTCTTTTGACCTTTGTGCACACACTTGTGTTTCAAACACATCCAACAGGAATCTAAGCGATTGTAAAGAGTATAACCCACTGTTACACCTAAAACTGCCCATTCCTCCCTTGATAAACAGGGTTTATTGTAAAGAAACAGTTGATCACATAGTAACAGTTTAAATGCCTCACAGGTATACTGACTTAGCTTTCTCTTTATCAACACAAGACAACCGGTGAAAAAGCACTTTTGTCGGAATCCTGAATCTTTATGCAGCAGCACGTAACCAGGCAATCACTAGATACAGGCGCGCACACACACACACACACACACAAGCACGCACGCAAATAAGCAGCAGCCGTTATGAAGTGTAGGTCATCTGATGGTTATTATTCTAGGGTTACTGTAGTCTGCAGCCATGTCCTACTGCCTGCTTTTAAAGGAACTGCTTTGACACGCGCGCGCGCGCACGCACATACACACACACACACACACACACACACACACACTTAATTGGATGACATTCTCAGAGGAAAAAAAAATCCACTCATACATAATCAAAATAATTGGACAACCTCTAATTCACGTCACAGTCTGATAAGCAGGTCACTTCAGTGTGCAGTCACTCACTTTGAATACAAATCCTTTTTCGGGTAACATTTGTCACGCCTCCTCACTCATTCATTCTGGGGGCGCAACCTGTTTTTTCTACAGTGACATGGGGGGGATTCTCGCCCCCCCCCCCCCAAAAAAAAAAGAAGCAAATCAAAAACAACTTGGGAACTTTTCTCTAAACTT
>VOQJ01031271.1:0-11397 GCA_015052665.1 Apistogramma diplotaenia
GTGTGTGTGACAATTCATTTGTGGGAGAAAGAGCTCACCAAGCAATTTAAGATGCAGTTTCATATCTAAAACATTTTGCTAACACCCCTCTGGTGAGTGATGCAGGTTTCTCAAGGTGCAGCTGAACTGACAAACAAGACATTAGCTCTGATGTATAGCTTTTACAGTTATGGCCATAATTGTTGGACAAGGACACAGGTTCTGTAATTTTTTGCCTTTGTACACCACCACGATGGATTTTAATTTAAACAACCAATATGTGATTGAAGCACAAAGTAACTTTATGAGGTTTTGCAAATAGTTTCCATTAACTTGAGGTATTACACCCATTTTACACATAGTTCCTCCATTTTCAGAGGCTCAAAATGAACTAGAATTAAAATATATTGATTATTTTTAATGCTTGGATGAAACTCCTTTGCAGTCAATGAGTGCCTGAAGTCTAGAATTCACAGACATCACGAAATGCTGTGTTTCTTCCCATGAGAAGCTCTGCTGGGTTTTTAATGCAGCCATCTCCAGCTCCTGCTTGATTGGAAGCACTTCTGAATTACGTTTTGTTTGCATGCTCTATTGTGTTGAGATCAGATGAATCTTTGCAGTGTGCTTTGGGTCATTATCTATTTCCCATCATTTTGGAACAAGCTCACCTTGGTTTAATTTATTAATTTGTTTTTTCAGAACTGAGCAGGCTCTTTCAGATGTTTTCCAGCAAACTCTAATCTGCCCTTCCTGATCTTGAGTATAACAAGTGATTTGCACCTTGTTGTAATGAAAGTGTCACGTGTTTCTTTTAAGAGATGCCTGCAAATCAAGAATACTGATGGTGTTGTTATACAGAGGCAAACCTACAAAAAATGTATGCTTGCCCAACAAATTATGGACCTGACTGTATTCTATGCTCCAGTTAATCTCGTCCTTATTTTTGTTTGCACTGTGATTATCACATTGCATGCAAAATGCTCACAAATATCCACTGTCTTCTTTTGGTTTATTGTATTATTGTTTCCCGCTGTTTCAGGTCATAAAGCTGGACAGCCATAAACCCTCCTGTCCACGTGTCAAAGTGTTTAAAGACAAACAGTGAACCCTAAATTGCTTCTAATGTTCAGGAAAGGATCTTACATGGTAGTTTGCTGCAGCAAAGTGTGTGAATTATACAGTTAAACGTATAAAAGGTTGTCATGGCTCCTGGGTCTGAAACATGAAGCCAAGCAAAGACCTTGAACCTGCTTTCTTTTTAATGACCAGCAGGGGGAGACGTGTCTGTTTTCTTTTTACATGTTACCCCTGGGGCATGTCACCTGCAGGCACGGCCTGAGTTTTCACCCCTATACAGATGATATACCGCTGTACATCTCTTTTAAACTCAATGACATTCTTTAATGACTGTATCCATGACATTAAGTACTAAAGGGCACAGATCTTAGTGCAGTGGAGATGATTTTTACTGGCCATTCAAGACATCCTACACTGCGTTATAGTTTCATGCCAATCAACTCTCTTTCCTATTACCACAATGCTGTTTTTTTTTTTAAATAACTGCAATGTTTTATTTACTTTTCCTTTTAATCATGTTTGTTTATGTCAGCTTGTCAAAGTCAGTTGCGTTTTGTACTTATATTCTTAGATACATGGGGCATTAATACTTGTGCCTTAACTGGAGAGCACTTTGGATCAAGTCTTGTTGTTCTAAATCAGCTATATAAATCAAAGGGAATTGTATGATTGCCTTGAAAATGCTCTATTCACACACGTCCTGATTTCTTAAAAACTGCATCATCAGTAAAAACCTCCTCCAAAGTCACAGAGGTCGTTATGCAAGTGCGTCCACAGACTGAAGTAGTCTACATCTGCTGGCATGATGTTCTGTTGTGAGAAACTGGACTTTATTTATCTATGACAGGCAACATGTCGCTCGTTTACTGTGCTCCCTCGATGTCTGGCCGAGAAGGTGTAGCTATTTATAAAAACTTTTTTTTTTTTTTTAGCCCAAATGATGTTTTCAAGCTCTTACAGCTACTTACAGCTACTCTGGGATAATGATGATCAAAATTGGATGAGTTTATCCCTTGTATGGTATTTTAATACATCATCCACTTGGGTGTGCTGGATCTTTTCTCTCAGACTTTCAGGACTTTTTCCTCTTTGGCTAATTAATGCAGGATTACCTTTATCAGGGACATTATTGGACAGCACTACTGAGAATTAATTGTAGTTAATTCATGATTTATCAAGAGGGCACCATTACTTTTTCAGTAAAGGTTTAAAAAGCTTTTTTCCTCTTAATAAATGAAATCATAATTTAAAAACTGCATTTTGTATTTACTCAGGTTATCTTTGTTTGATGAAGTGTAAAAAATATGCAAAATAAATAAAACAGCACTGTACCGCATACATTACATCACATGGGGGCGCTTTGTCATTTACATGTAGTACAGAGAATACCTCCCATGAACGCTCTCAGCTTAAAAGCCACTCTCACAGGAAACTGACTCAATTTCAAGGAAAGCAACAAACACTTGTTACAGCAAGTTCAAGTGTCAGATGACTTGAAAACAATGTTCTGGCTGATATTGATCATTAAGGTAAGTTAAATCAAAACAAAATGTTTTGTTAAGATTTTTTCTTTTTGGGCGCTTCCATCCATTCAAACACGTTCTCTCTGAACACTGTGGTGTGTTTATCTCAGCTCATGCTGGTGCAATATGTAAGCCAGAGTAAAGCCCAAATTGAAAGCAACTGCAATGACGACGTCTCACTTGAGTGTCCAGTTGGAGAAAATAGCCAAAATTTCATCTCTGTGGCATGGTACAAGGTCAGTCACTTATGTCAGACTTTAAAGCACAAATGCTACAAAATTCTGTAAACATAAAAACTCTTTTTGTTCACAGCTCATCAACGGGGCGAAACACGGCATTATCAGGAGGGGCAAAGACGAAGAACCAGTGTACTACAACAACTCTCACACGGTTAAATTTGGGGAGAAGCAAAATCTACTTCTGTTCAAGGTTTCACCTGCAGATTCAGGCACATACGAGTGTACCATCAGTGCATATGTAGGGCATCAAAACCAGAATCATAAAGTCGACCTGATTGTTCATGGTAAGCTCTGAATTAAATAATCAGTGGTAGAAAATATGAGGCTTCACTGCTTCTGGTAGAGCATTGGAAATGAGCTACATATTAGCCTAAATGTCATACAGAGACATTTGCTGATAGATGGTGAAATTTGAAGCAGTTTCTTAATCTTCCTTTCGGGACTACATATCCAGTGATATGTGAGGTAAAGGTTTAAATGCCCCCATCCAACATGGAATCATTTGTTTTGTGATTAGTTGGGCCTGATAAACATGTAAAACAAGAACAGGAAGATGTTACTTTATTGCATATTTGTTAGATTTTTAAAATTATTTTGTGCTCGTGTGGAACAATGGAATTATTTTACAATATAACAACAGTAGAAGTGTAAGTGTAAGGTCCCCACCTGAGCATAGCAGGTGTCAGGAGGTCAAACTTATCTAACAAGCCAATCTTTCACACCTTTCTCTCAATTTTGCCTCTGCAAACTGTTGCAGTGTCACATTAAAAAGCAGGAAACACATTTCTGAAATTACAGGTTCTTTTTTTCCTTTCCACTGCGACATTTACAATGTACATTTTCCAAGCAGGCTCTTTTATTGATTTAAGTAAACATTTAGCAAATGGTAATGTGATATTTTATTCCTCCTTTTATTTTGTCCAAATGCAGAGTGTGTGACCACAGCTGCACTGACACCAACGCATAATGTGTTGAATACAACTGAAATGAGTACGCTCTGCCAGCCACAAGTCCGGGACCTGCCGGTCACGTGGAGCGTAGCTGGCTATGTGGCAGTGGCCCTGGCCAAAATAGCTCTCTCTCTAATCATCATTGGGGTAAATATAGTCATTTATTTATCTGTGTGTATGTGGATGTGCTGTAGGTGTCAAGAGGAGAAATCGCTCAAAATATTTAGGCAGTTTTGCCACATGCAGTACTTCAAATATTTAAATCAAACATTATGACATTTATTTATTTATGACATTATGGAGTAAAGAGATTCAAATATAACTTCTACACTGGAATTAAAGCCATCACACCCTATGCTCAGTACTGTGATGGTCCTGGTTATTGAAGTTGAAGTTCTGTAATTGTTGAATTCCTTCAGTGATGTTTTTGTTATGTTTCCTGACTCGCTGGTGTGATTTTGTTCTCCATCTCCGTGTCCCCGGGTTTGTCTTGTTTCTCCACGTCAAGTCCACGTGTTAGTCTGTGTCTCTGTTTGCCATTTCCTGTTTTACTTTGACAGTCTCAGCATTGCTGTGTATAGTTTGATTCTGTTCAGCTGTGCTCCCTGGTGTCTCCTATATCCCTGATTATCTCCAGTGTATTTATTGTTTGTGTTTTCTTGAGCTTCTTGGCTCTTCGCTCACTGTGTGCTCTTCTGTCCGTCTGTGATTAAGTAAATTCCTAGTTTGTTTTGTTGGCTCCTGTCTACCTCTGTAAGTCCTGCTATTTTCAGCAGTAAAGCTGTGAGTTTACATTCAGTGCTGTCTCCTGTCCTGTTCTGAGGTCCGAAACCTGCCACACATCGCTACACACGACAAATACAGATCCCACAGGTGTTTGTATGTGCACACACAAAAAAATGTGGTAATTCAGAGTTTTAAAAGACTAATCCTTCACAAAGGTTAGGGGATTTTTCTCATGCTATCTCCAGTCATGTTTACAAAGAAATTATTAAATAATAAATAGTTACATTCAGTTAAGTTTAATTAAAACCTGTTACCCAGAAGGCTTGATTTTCACAGCATGCTTAAAAAAAATCGAACGCCACAGTTTCTCTTTGCCGCTGTTCTAAACAGAGCCAACAGTAAAGCAGAAATTTCTTGCATGTAAACTGCTATTTTAAGTAGAAGGTATACACTGAGCTGAGGTGAAAAGAAAAAAAAATCCGGGACTTAAAGTCTATGAACTTTGTGGTTTTGGGCCCTTAAAAACACGCCTGGTGGAAACGTGTTAATAAAAATAGTTACAGATGAAAATAGAACTGTGTGAAATCGCAAAGACACACAGAGAAGAAATTCTGTTTTTTTAAATTCAGTGATGTGGAAGTATGTTTTTAAGCCTCCTTGTCTTAGATTAAGTTTAAGTGCAGACTTTGATTCAAGGGATTGAAATAAATTTTTGCATCAACTGTTTGCCACTCCCCCAGTATTAAAGGATAAAAAATAATTGCACAAAACAACATATAATATAGCATATAATTTTAAATATAAGGATTGCATCTACCTATGGAAAGAACTTTTTTCCTTCAGTCAGTAACTGACTGAAGTCTAGAACCTGTAAACGTCGACAAATCCTTTGTTTCTGCCCTCCTTCATCTGCAGTAAAGGCTCCATCCAGGCCTTTAGAATTCAATTCAATTCTAATTTATTCATATAGCACCAAATCACAACAAACAGTTGCCTCAAAATACTTTATATTGTACGGCAAAGACCCTACAATAATTAAAGAACATCCTTCACTTGCTGCTGTCGGCGCGGGGGGGGGCTCTTTCTGAGCTGGCTTTTGTATTCAATAACTGGAAAGCATGTTTTATTGAGTCAAAATCAGTTGTTTGATTTGGTGATTGAATAATACCAATTTATTTGCCTGGAGAAACTCTTGTCTTGATTTGTCCTCACTGCACTGTGAAGATACTAGTTCTGCTGCATTTGACTGAATCTGAGCAGCCGTCATCAGAATTTATCCTGCTACTTTTATCAGCAGTCACATCATCAAAAAACACTAGTGACCAACATTAATTCAATTTTGTTCATAGAGCATGAACTCACAACAACGACCTCCTCAAGGTGCTTTATATTATCAAGACCCTAAAATGATCGAGAGAAAACCCTAAAAGTCTGATGCACTTGGCAGCAGTGGGAAGGAGAAACTCTCCTTTAACAGGAAGAAAGCTCTGGCAGAATGAGGCTCATGGAGGGGCAGCCATCTATGGGGTGATGGGAGGGAGACGGGACAAAAGACATGCTGTGGAAGAGAGCCAAAGATCAATGATAACTGGTGATTGAAAGCAAAGTGGTACATGAACACAAGTGAAAAGAGGTGAGTGAAGAGGAAATGCTTTCTTTGGCACCCTTACTGCTCACCTAGTTGAGAGGGGTCCCATAAGCTGAATGCAGGAGCGTAGATTCTCCCCCAACCACTTCCTGTGTGTTACACCACCCCACAGCTCTCCCTGCTTTTCTGTCTACTCTCTGAATTTCCTGAGTACAAAAATCAAGACAACTGATGAAGAGGTCAAAGAGTACAAAGAGTCTTTTAATAAAAGATGAACATTATAGAGGCACAATTAGAACAAAGGCCTATTTAATGTATGACACTAAGTCTAATATAATCTGTGTGAAAACCCCATTTCCTGTTAGTCAGTAATGTCACCACCTTCCTCCATGTTAAAAAAAAAGTTGGACCCTGCAGCAGTTTGTTGCTGTGGTTCAAGTTCAACAGAAAATGTAGGCAAACGCACTCAACGCTGCACTTCCTGTTTAAGTCTGGTGGTATTTCTTCTAACATGCAAAACTGGGTTGTCTTCCTTCCAGCCTAATTCGCTGAATTGATTTTTTTCTCTGTTTTCGTTCTTCTTTTTGTCTCTTTCTGTGAAAATCCAGGTTATTCATGTCAGATCATCAAGACAACAGTACAATAGGTGGCACAACTGACTGTCCAACTCTGATGAAGACTTTCAGGAGGTTATATATATATCCATCCATCCACCTATCCATTCACACACATTCACACCCTCCCCCTGTTTTTGTTTTTACAGGCATTTGTATAGTTTATGAAACTGTGACATCATTTCTTGCCTTTTTTTATTCTTGTATTTTCAAAATGTCTTTTTTATTGTCAACAAATAGGTCAAATGGAACAGGGTAAACACGGGAAAATGTCTTTTTTTTTCCTCCTCCAGTGGAACAAAAAACCCCCCCGACATGCTCACACAGCCCCAGGTGTAACTACCCTCTGCGCTAATAGGAGCCAAATGAACTCTGATGATTTCTTGTAATCTACTGTAAGTTTTCATTTTGTACAGACTTTTTAAAGCCATCGAGGCACTCTATATAACTAATAAAGATGATAAATAAAGATGATATTGCTTTAATTTATTAGAAGCTCAATTATTGCATCACTGGCCTCGTCCTTTTCTTCCTTGAGTCTCACAAATGAAATGTCCAAATAGAGCAAAAGTATTGCTTAAGCCTTTAAGAAATATAGCCATTTCTATACAGAGTCGCCCATTTACAAACCAGTGGGTTTTTTTTCCTTGTTGTAAACCCTCCACATTTCCATTCATGAAGATGCCTCTTGATTGAAAACTTTGAAAACTACACCTCCCTGAGAGCGTTCTTAATTTGGTTAGATATTGTAACCATGTTAACCATGAACTTAGACTTTTAAAGTCTTTTAAGGGTTTTGTGGTTGCTGAGTTCCCCCACTGTATTGATTCATTCTTTTTTAAGATTGTCAATTTGGTCCCTCCTTAAGTTTCACAAATCCTCTAATAGGTTTACTTTATTGTCTAATGTCTACATTTCTTTGGACCTCATAGCGTTCCAGTAAAAAGCCACTGAACACTTGGAATGAACTCCTGATTTTTTTATTTTGTCTTAGTTTGTCATGAAATAATGCCAGAACAAGTTTGAATACATGTGACACAAAAAATATTATGAGCACATTTTTTAAACTCATATACAATTGTAGTCATTTAGCAGCACAATCTGCTGCAGTAGACGGTTTTCTGTGTGTCAAACTGTGGGACGTTTCAAAAACAAGACGAAAGTAATCAGTAATGAGATCAGGCGTATAGGAAAATAACCAACCTTAAACTTTCCAGTTTTCCAGTAAATAATTTGACTTTAGTCATATTCCAAGTCATTCTGAAACCACACATTGTTTGATGACACGCATCCTACTGTATATGCATCATGTGTCATTCCTTTTCATTAAAATATTAACCATAAACAGCACGATGTATGTTTCCATGCATTGCATCTTTTCATTTCCCGTATCAGAATTTGCGACACATTAACATCAACATGAAAGGAACTGTAACTGAAGTGTTCCTCTCTTTGTAACTATTAACTTTCACTCTACCAGGTGTGGTTCATTGATATTATGCATCTACTGTATGCAGTTCTTTGAAAAAACTAAATACATGCTTACTGTTTCCAAAGGAATTGTAGTTTTTCTCAATTAGAATGTACTTCTCTTAATGCACTTCTCAGTACAGTTAAGACACAACAACAATCAAAACCTTTTTTCACATAAGAAATCTCTCTTTTTTTTTTTACTTCTATCAAAATCTTCCTGACTTTGGAAAGAGTACTGCAAAAATGTTGGCCTAATGTAGAGTAAAGAGTGTTCAGACTCAAAAATGAAACGTTCATTTGAAACTTGCTGATGTGGACAAAAGCAAAAATGATACTCATGAAACGATATGTGTCAGAAAGCAGACAAGTAAAATCCCTGAACATAGCACCAACTACGGTATAGTCCAGTCCAGTCATGTTACATTACATTCAACAGCCACTTTATTAGGTACACATGTTCAACTTCTCGTTCTAGTGTATACAGCTAATCAGGCAATCATGGGTCAGCAATTCAAAGCATTTAGACATGTGGACCTGGTGGAGACATGATTCTTGGCCTGAGTGCTTCAGAAACTGACCTGCTGGGACTTTCCCCCACAACCATCTCTGTGGTGTGCAGACAGTGGTTTAAAAAAGAGGAAATATATATAAAAGTAGTAAAAGTACAAGTAATTTGATTGAAAAGAGTGAGAAGAGAGTGCTGTCCTGTGCATGTTGAGTTATCAGTTCACACTTGCACAGCAGCACTTGTTCAGCATTCTGGGGGGGGTTTCGTTTTCTTTGAAGCGAGTGAGGGAGTCCAGTAAAACAAGCTTGTGCTCTTTTATGAGGAAGTATGACCTGTAACTAATATAAAAAAAATAGCATTCAGCCTCACCCCCACAGATTCTGCTTTGTGCGTTGATTGTAGTTCATGCTGTCGGTTATGAGCATTTTAAACTTTGTACACTGACTGGATGCTGCCCCCTCATTTTCTAATGTTAAACTCTGATAGAAAGCTTCACTCCTCTACTGCAGCTTTGTCCTTTCAAATATGCTTTATTGAAAGTTAACTTACAGTACTCGTGATGTCTGACTGTATCCTTATAATTAGCTCATGGACTTTCCAAATGACAGTGATGCGCTCATATATATTTGAACTACAAAAACAGAAATGAGAGTTGCTTGTTGAGGAAGTCGCCACATTTCTGAAAGTGTTTCACTGCTATTCCACAACATTGCTTTAGTCTCCTCCTGTGTGTGCGCCCCTTAATTCCTGTTTAAGAAGTGAAAGTGAAGCTCAGTCTGCATTAACTTTCACTGACACCCCCCCTCGTCATCAATCACTGCCTTCTCCTCCTGCTTTTTAAAAAAACTCGGATACAGGAGACATCTTATGGTGATTTATAAATGTGAATTATAGATCATGCAAGAGGTGAGTCTCTGTGGACGCAGTTCAGCCAGTGGAAAACAATGTGCACAGGCCACCATCTGCTGGCAAGTCTTCAGATAGACAGTCAGGCGAAACTGACTGTGGCGACGTCCGAATGATCCGGGATGGTGCTGGAGCTGTTCCTGCTTCAAAAAATACTTTCAAAAGAGTTTAATAGTTTTTTCAGTAATATGTGATATTTAATGCACCTGTGGAACAGGTAAATGAGAGGCCACTTGGGAACTTACTGTAACATGGTGTTCAATACACTACTTTTAAGTAGTTTAAATAACAAGCTTTCTCTGACCCCCCCCCCCCCCAGCAATTTAAGATTGTTTTATTGTTTTTGTTAAATGAATGAATTTATTATCACCATGCAGGCTTCATGGACTATAAAGTTTATTTGTTTTGTCCACATTTTTATTCTTTTGCTTCCACTTTTCAGTTCTGGAAACCTTTTGTGATGTTTTCAGTTCTACATATTTGACCTGTTGCACTTGTAACAGAGTTGAAAAACCTTTCATGAAACCCAGAAAAGATAAAAAGATCACGACCCTACTTGGGTTGATCATTTACCACAGTATCTAGGACTGTGTAACATAATCCTGGAAAAGTTTACAAAGATGGATAAAAATCAAATTACAATATCCTAGATAGGCAAGCAAGTCATTATTTTCTGCTTTTTCTACTCAGCCTGATGTAGAAGGGGTTTAAAAAAACAGTCATGCACTTAGTCAAGAAGGTTTAATTGAAACCCTCAGAAGCACCTGCTGACTGACTGAAACAAAACAAACTGTGCAGGACTCAAATGTAGGACACTGGAGGAGGTTAAATAAACATACAAAAGCAAGCCTTTAATGGCCAAATGCACAAGCCAGAGATACAAACTCCAAGGTGAGTAAATAAAACAGAACTTAAATTAGAGCAGGGGTCCTCAATCCCAGTCCTCGAGGGCCGGTATCCTGCAGGTTTTGGATGCAACCCTGCTTCAACACACCTGAATCAAATGGCTGAATCACCTCCTCATTATACAGCTAAGTTCTCCAGAGTCCTGCTAATTGACTCAGGTGTGTAACGGTAATCATCTAGTTTGTGACACTGAATACTTGTATGCCTTGGGGCAGGCAATAATGGACTGTGACACTTGGAACTGCCAGTTAGAGACTAATAACACATGTAAGATAAGACTAGAATACTTGAATCAAATCCTATACACTGTACATCCAGATGCAACTGTAAAAGATCTAGGAAAAGAAGTAGGGGTGAGACATACAAAAAGTGTCAGATGTTATTGTACAGTGAACACAGAAAAAAGTTGTTTTCGTAATCAAAAATATTTTGAAAGGGTTTCATCTCTGACAAATTTAGATGGAATTGACAAGTCTTTCCATACATGTATGTGGATATTTTTGTTCCCAAGTCTTATCAGCTACCTGGTACTGTGTAACTTCATTTTAGGTGTGTTCACCCAGACTGAGGTTGCTAATGATCAATTTTTTGCAAGAGTATTTCAGTTCAGTTGTTTAAATGCATGCAGTGTTTGTTTATTGGTTGAAATAAAGTTCATTTTATGGTTATATTTATGCTTTCTTTGATTTGACCCCAGGTCATTAACAACGTAAGCAAAAAAATGCACATATATGAGGGTTAAAAGGTGCCTTGACTTCATAGAAATTAGGGGTGCGTGCAAAAATTACTATGCAACTCTTAATTCTAAAAATAAAGGTCCTAAAGGGGCAGTTTGTTTTATAGACAGTTTTTATGTCGACCTTGGATTTTTAGGGCACTTCAGCTTCTGCCCACAATACTAAGGA
>VOQJ01031275.1:2868-15264 GCA_015052665.1 Apistogramma diplotaenia
CTGCTCAAGGTTATAATGTTCTCTGCAGGAAGTGGGCAACACTGCTGTGAGGGGTGTATTTTGGGATGATTCAATCACCACGAGTGTTGTGCGCCGTGTGATGCGGGAATAAAGACGTGGCTTATGACGAGGTACTAATCAGGTGTGGATTCAAATGTTGGCCATATGTTCTAATCAGACCATCATCGTGAGGAAGAGCCCTTTAATTATCTGGCACCAAGATATTTGATCCTTTAAGATCTGTAAATTGTGAAGTGGGGCCTCCATAGATCACAGTTGTTTGTCCAGCACATCCCACAGATGCTTGGTTGGAGACCTCAAACTCATTGTTGTGCTCCTCAAACCATTCCTAAAACATCTTTGCTTTGTGGCAGTGTGCATTAGCCATCTGAAAGAGGCCACAGCCATCAGGGAATATAATTTCCATGAGAGGGTGTACATGGTCTCCAACAATGCTTAAGTAGGTGGTACCTAAGCAGTACCTAGGTGTTAAAGCAGGATCCAAGGTTTCCTGACAGAACCTCTATATTTTAAGGACTCATTTGCTCCCTAATATAACCCAGCCACTAACAGGGGCCGTGATGGACAGATAATCAGTGTTATCCACTTCCCCTGTCAGTGGTCACAATGTTATGTCACACCTGGTGTAATTGTACAGTTATCAAGTTAAATCATCTCTTTTCTACACAACATTTTGCGTTTCACCATCACTTACCGTTTGTAGGAGATTTTCTGCTTCCTCTTGTGACAATCCAGCACCCACTCCTTACGTACGATAATTCCACCCGCTGACTTCACCTGGCTGTACTTGGGGGTGTTGGCGAAGGCACAGCTGCACATTAATGGGTCGAAGGAGATGCACGGACACACACACACACAGACACGAACGGTTACATCACTGAAGAGAAGCCAACGAGGGCAGGCTGCTCTGACAGCAGAGATCAAGATGCAATCAAACTGAATTACTGGGAGTGCTGACGGGACTCTTACACACAACTCTGATCTGTTTCAAAGATAATAATTGACATCACACACACACGCACACACACACACACATCTGGAACAATTGCAAGGCGTGTATGAAATTTTGTTTAAAGATAACTTGATTTTCTGTGTTCATTATATTTCAGCTTGAACATCTTTTACTTTAGTCAATATTAAATTTTATTTCATTTATGACGCGAATAACACAAACACGTTTTCTTTCGAATTATCTTTCTTCCAATTTTATCATCTGCCAACTCTCTGCAATTTCACCACATATCGATCCTTTGGCTTATCTGCAGCTCTTTTGCATTCGCTCATTTATCTCTGCGCGCTCTCTCGGTGGAGCTACATTTCCACGCTGTTCTTGCCACCGAAGGACGACTGTAAACTGTGTCCTCAGCAGCTTGAGCTGATGTGGCAAAATAAAGAGCAGGTTTTATTAAAGCTGAACCCACGTAACAATGATGTAAATGAAATAACATTAAATTCTGCAGGGGTTTGGCAAAAAATGAATAAATAAAAAGATATCCTTCATAACAGTAAGTACTATAAATTTTAAGTTCTAAAGTCATAAAAAGTAGGTGAGAAGATTAATACAACTTTTATACTTGCCCATAAAGCATGAGACTAGAGGATAAAGCCTGCAGCTGTTAGCTTACCGAAAAGACAAAAAAGTCAGTAAGTAATTGAAAAGTTTGGATAAGTGGATTTTGTTAACCTTGAACAGTACCAGCCACCCCCGTCTCACACTTTATGCTAATGTGCTCCACCCACCTGCAGGCTGCAGCTTCACGTTCAGCGAGCAGACACTGACAGCTCAATAAATCTTCTCATCTAAAGTCGGCGCTGAGCTAAACAAGCATATTCCCCAAAATGTCAAAGTATTAAATTTAGGGGTGCTTTCGCTTCAGCTACTTACATAAGATGTGTGGAGTCGGGCGTCCAGTCGGGTCGATACTTTGCTCCCATTTCCAGAGCTCTGTCCCTCAGCTCCCCTCTGAAGGGGTTCTGAAACCCACTGAGGACGAACACCACCCCCTCCAGGATCCGGTTGAACGGGACCTGCTGGTCTTTCTGGGGCTTTGCCTTCTGCTGAGGTTTAGGCTCAGGTTTAGACTGACTCTCCCTCTTCTTGTCAGCAGCTTTCTGCGACGGTGACGCTGAAGAGATAATCGTCCAATTCAAGGAAGGTTCTGCAGATGAACGAATAACTTGTTTGCTGAGACTGAGACCCGGTTTTACCTTTGGCTGTGCTTGGGCTGGGTGTACTGACTGAACTCAGCTTGTGTTTGGGGGTCGCGGGTTTACCCTCGGGTGAACCGGACGGGCTGCTTTTCTTTGAAGGGGGGCCGGGGGCAGACTGTCGCTCTTTGCTGAATTCAAATTTTCTTTTTGCTGGTGGCTATGGAAAAAAAAAGTAACAGTGAAAATAAAAATAAAGAATCCTAATTAGTATATTATGATTTAAAATTCAATATTATTGTCCTGTCTCTCTCTCCTCAGCCCCAACCGGTCGCAGCAGGTGACTGCCCCTCCCTGAGCCTGGTTCTGCTGGAGGCTTCTTCCTGTTAAAAGGGAGTTTTTCCTTCCCACTGTCGCCAAGTCATTTTGATAGCTGGTTCTTCTCTGTAATTATTGTAGTGTCTTTACCTTACAATAAAAAGCGCCTTGAGGCGACTATTTGTCGTGATTTGGCGCTGTATAAATAAAACTGGAACTGTAAGAGAAATCACTGGCATAACCTTTTAGTTTACGATGCACAGGCATGTGTTTGTGCAGTTCACCCCAGGAGGTGGGTTTTTTTTCCTTTTCAAAAGTCAAAGTGACATGTGTCAGGAGCCCCTCCTAACAGTGCCTCAGGCAAAATAACAGGGACACATTTTCATGTGTGCCACATAATATATAGCTTCAGGTTTTTTGGTGCTGCATTAAAAAATGATTGAGAAAATAAAAACAATATACTGTATATCGATTTCTTGGGGGTGAAGTTAGAGGTGGATCTCATTTATTTTACAACAATTGTACTGCCCTGCATCAGGTGGCGGTGCTTCCATCTCAGACCTCATCTTTTCCTTATCAATGGAACGTGAGGACAGCACATGCTGCTATTTGGGAAAACAAGTGAAGGAAACCAGGACTTTTGCGAGAGCGCCCTGGGGTGACCCAGGCAGCACTAACCTGGCATGTTTTTCAGTGGCACCACAGAACATGCAAACTCCACACACAAGAGACCTGCTTGGGTTTGAAACCAGGACCCTACATACAGTAAGGCAACAACACTAGCCCCTGAGCCACCGCGCTATTATTTCCATACACGATATAGCTTGAAAAATTAAGAGATCCCAAGCTATTGCAAGCTGCATTACTTCTGTTATGTCGTCTCTGTGTTCCATTTCCACTTTCATGAGAAAACCCTCCTGCCCATTAAGAGGAGAAAGTGGATGTACACTACCTGTGGTGAGGCAGATGTGGAAGAAGAGGCCGGGCCCGATGAGTGGGAGCTGCCACTTGCTTGCAGAGCAGCGGCAGCGTAGCTCATCTTCTCACTCTGGGGAGACGCTGAAGACAGAGCGGCGCAGAGAGAAAGTTAAGAAACAAAGCAGCTTCATAACAAATAATGCCTTTGAAATCACTTCATTCTTGTTTGGTGACATACCCAAGTAATAAAAAAAAATCTCTGTTGGGTTTTTTTAGCCAACAAAATCACCCTTTTTTAATCACAATGAATATAAAGAATTGAACTGAGCTCCAGGAGCTGGGAAACACAAATAACTGGATTTACCTTTGAGTGAAGTGCTGGATTTTGTTGTGTTCTCCCGACTGAAGAAGAGACTGCCAGGCTGAAGGCTGGGCCCGGATGAAGGAGACTCATCTTTCACCCTGAACTGTCCCAGCTTTGTCAGTTTCTGACAGGAGACAAGGAGGAAGAGTTGAGAGCCAACAAGAAGATGGAGAGACACGAGTGCTTTTTGCACTGGTACAGCAGAAAGGCTAACATGAAAAATTATTTCATGAGTAAGGAAGGTTTTTTTTTTTTTGCAGGATAAATTACTGCGGGAAGCACAAAAAAACTGCGTCAGATATTTATCCTGGATTCCCACTACAGCACAAATGAAGGTAAAAATATATTAAGACAAAAGTAAAGGTGTACTAACAGCAGACACATGGTGAGACCACAGAGATTATTCATTTCATGACAGCATCAACGTGACACGGCGAGTGAACCTTTGTGCTAAGTATCTGAGCAGATGTGCTGTCACATTAATAATCTGGTTTATGATTTATGTCTTAAAGCAGTTTGCTGTCGAAGCATAAACAGCAAAAAAGATGAACGTAGATGCGGTGACATCACTCGGTGGTTACTTAAGTCCTGCTTTGACGCTTTGAGATGAGCATTTTTGCTGTCGCCATAGTAACGAGGAGAGTGGGGTCTGGCGGTGCAATTGCTCGCTAATTGGCTACTAAGTTGTGATTGACAAGTCATTTTACAATTAGCATATGGTTTTGTACAACAGAAGCTCTTCCATTTTGAAATATAATATGATCAGAATCTTCGAAATACGCTACATTTTTTAAATTCAATGTGACAATGAGCATTTTGCTAGTTATAGAATATTATGTCTGTATCTTATTGTTTTATTTATTCTGTGAGCGTTCGACATGTATGACTTATTTGCCAAAATGAAAAAATATAAACTTTTAACAGTTTTCAAAAACATCACTTTGTGTACACTTTTAGCACTAAAATACGGTCTCAATTTTAAAAAAATTAAATGTGAAAAAACAGTGAATTACTTACTGGGGAGGACGTTGGAGGAGAATCGTTTTTGTCGGGTGGTGAATGAAACTTAACAAAGGCAAGGCCATACGCAATATTCTACAAAGAGAAAAAACAATTTGATTATTCTTCCATAAAGGAGACAAAATGCAGACAGTGCTATCACACCATGACAGGCTTCAGTAGAACAAAATACCACCAGCTGAGTACCTTGCTGTACGGCTGACTACACACAATTTTCACCCTGTCCCACTTCTCCTGGGCTGTGCTCTTCTGCAGCTGGTTGGGCCCAAAAAACCGCACCCGGCTCATGTTGGTGCCATTGCGGCTCTCCATGGGGGACATGAAGGAAGATGTAACCAGAAGAACCTAAATCAGTGAGTTCAAAATCAAACAGGATGAAATTAATAATTAAGGTATTCAGGAAGTGAGTTTTTCTTTATTATTATTTGTCAGAATACCTCATAGTCCTGATCTCTGACAGCTGAAGAATTCCCCACCAACACCTCAATGAAAGCTGAACCTTCATTTCCAATATCAATGCTGTGCACTTGCTCCTCCTTCTCAAACTAAGAAAAAAAATAATAAAACAGTGGTGGTTACAGGAGCTTACACAATGTACTGAAACTAGGAAAAATGTTCTAAATGTGTAGGTCAAACCAAACCTACCGATTTATCTAGCCATCATATAATCTCACCTAAGACTAAATATTTTTGTATATTTTTTAATTCTGTGATGTGACAACATAATGGCTTAGTAGTTAGTGCTGTTGTCTCATAGCCAGATGGTCCTGAGTTGAAATGTGGGTACATTAGGGTCCTTCTGTGTGAGGTTTGCATGTTAATATGGCTTTGTAAGCCCAAAGCACTCTCGCCTAAGAGATTCTTAGTCATAAAGAATCTATTCTAAGGCTTTAACAGAAGGTGAAGCGAGAGGAGAATTAATCAAAAATGATGCAGTTCCAGCTTTGAGCTGCCTGATCCTTGCAGAACAAAGACACGTTCAGATATTTCTAGGTAAACAGAAGTACAACCAAATATTTGTGAATGGTGAGTAAGACATGGATATCAGGAAATGAGATGCTGCAAACACCTACATGCACAAGTATACAGTTTTATTGGTGATATGTCAGATAAAAACACTATATGAGCAGGTGTATTTACAGTTACTTAAAATCTAACTTGAAACATGCTTGATCATCACCAACAACCCATCTATAAAGACAGCACATTAAAGCTAAAAACTGTGAAGGCAACAAAATATTTAAAATAAATTCTAAAACTGACTAATAAAGAGAATCTAAAATGGAAAGGTATGTTTTGTTAATTTTAATAAGAACTCTGACTGCTGGAAAATCAATGCAGTTTGTGTCAGTTTTCTGTACTGGAAAGAAATTAAATGTCTTTTGTTTAGATCCATCAGGTTGTGTCAACCCCAGTAAGTTGGTTCAGTGTTACAGAAGTGAGTAGTTGCCATCCAACTAAAATCCACATCACACGTTATTTAATTAGAGTTTACACTTGAACACAGAAGGCAAAAACAAACAAAAAAACAACTAACAAACCTGGAGAATGACTGATATCTGCTTCTCCCCGGGTCTGGCTGCTTTCCACTTCCTGTAGGTGTCAGAGCTCAGCAGGTTGCCTGCCTTGTGTGTCTGTTATTGTAACACAACACAGATGAGTATGACGCAGCGTCACAGCTCAGCTTTCCCCATAAACATCTCACACATTATGCATGCGGGGGAACTTACGGAGTCCTCCGTGCTGCAGGACACCACGTGTTTCAGTTTGATTTCTGGCATGTTGTTGTTGTTACTGATGACCGGCAGGCCAAAAGCTGACTGACCAATCCACTGATCACAGTCACGTTAACCAAACGGGCGCGTGCCTCGCCACGAAGCGATCGCAACCGGCTAACAAGACATAAAACACATCCGGTTCCTCTCCACTAGCAGTGACTTAAACTTTCAATTTTAATTTGTTAGTAGCCGCTGAACAACCTGATAGCATGCTAACAAACAATAGGCAACTTTTCCTAATGAGCCTGATTTTAGCACACTTGAAGGGCCGTTCCGCGTAAACGGTTCACACCGTTATATACATGGTATATATCCGCTACCTTTTTGTTACGGTTGAGATCAGAAAATATATATTATAGAGTTTGATTTTGAGTTAAATGTGCGGGAAGGTGCACTCATTTTCCCACCAAAAGCCTGTAAACGCCAGGATGTGACGAAACTTCCGACTAACGACAATTCCATCCAATGAGAGCGTTATTGTCTTCTTCTATTATGGAATTCCTGTGCTTATAGTGCCCCCATCCGGTGAACATGTGAACATGCATTCAAATTTAACATCGTTTCAAATTTGGTTCGTTTATCGAATTTGTGTCACAAAAACACTTTAAAACATCGCGATTTTGATTATTTAAAACTTCTCCTTCAACATACCAAAGTTCAAAATCTCATAGCAGGAAGAATGTAGATTAAATCTCTGGCTTCATAGTCCATAGCTGCAAAATTATGCACTGCATCAGCAACAAAGTTGTTTAATTGAAAGTGCATCATGAATCAAACTAATGATCAGCAATATTCACATAATTACATAAGTTTAAAGTTAGATAGAAGATGCAATCTAGGCATCATTCACATAAACTAGTGTAAATAAATGTGCACTGATATGTATGCAGATAAAATGTCACATAAAACTTAATTGTCAAGCATATAAATAAATGTGAATTTTGAATAGATGAGGGAGACTCAGCATTATTTCTTTTTTGTTATTTTTATAGCTTTGCATTTACAGCAAACTAATTATATATTCAAAGCAATGAACAGTGTGAAAACTCAGTAAAACTACAGTTACAAAAAAAATGTGTTGAAGTTCCAGTAATAGAAAAACTTTCAGGTTTGCTCAATTCAACATATGACTATGTTGAACTGAGCTGATGTAATAAATCTTACAAATTTCATCATAGCTGGAGCTGCTCTCTGTCCTTCCAGAGAAACGTTTAAAGCTTCCTGAGGACCACATTTGTGCTTCACTTGCTGTTATAAATGCAGCTGACTGGTCACATTACATCAGATTTGAGGGTCTATTGTTTTTTTGTTTGTTTTTTGTTTTTAATCTCAGGGCTTCACAGACAAAATAATGAAAACTCATAAAACCTTTTCTTTTTTTCCCTTTGTTTGATGAGTGAAGAAACACACGTCTGTTGCAATGGCAGAAACCTGTGTGTGGAAACTAGAAGAAAGAAGGGCCAAACGGATCAGAGTGCACTGTCCTGAAATGCAAATGGCATATGTACACATATGGATTTATGGATTTTCTGCAATATTATAAGAACTACAAAACATGGAGATAACAACCAGTATGAATCCAAAGTCTAATGTCATTTTAATGTAACTTTGCGCTCAGAGAATCTCCAGGTAGATGCCTGTTTCTGCATCTGTCACAGCAGCATCCTGCAACTCTCTTGGGCCTCTGCCTTCCTGACCAGCTCTTTGGTTAATTCCTCCATCACCTCCACCTCTTCGTCTCTCTCCACCTCTTCTGCCTACTGGACGGATCTGAAAAAAGGAGAGCAGATGTTGCCACTGGGAAGAGAAATTTGCTATTTCCTCTTCACAAACACTACCCTGAAAGATCAAGGTCATCAAATACCTGCTTAGTACGGACAAAAAGAGGTGTGCAGTTCTGGTACACAAGCTGGTAGCTGCCATTTGTGTAAATATGAGTCACTTCTGTGCAGTTGATATATAGGGGCATGCTGTCCTGATAAATTTCCAGTCCTCCAGGGTACATGGCGGGATGTCTTCTTAGAATGTGCCTGAGAGGAGCAGAGCAGATACTTCATGACAAGTTTGACACAATATAACTAAACTGTTAAAGGAAATGTTTCTATACATACTTTCTAGATCTCTTTTTGCAGCAGTAGACAAGAAGGGCCAGAAGGGATATGGCCAGGACAATGGTGACAGCAGGTAAAATCAGCCACGGGAAAAGTACAGTTTCTGTATGTGGACCACAAGACCAACAGTAGATCAGCACATAAGATCACATGAGCTTCAAACTTCAGTGTAAACAAGATAAATAAAAATTTTAACTCATAGTTCAAGGAAGTTACTAGCTTTCTTATACTTGTGTTCTTAAGCTGCAGGCAAGTTTCAGCACAAGCAAGACATCAGAGTGAATAACCAAGAGGCAGAGCTGTTGTCCTTGTTAGTATGGGAAAGCAGTGCTTTGAACACACCTTCCTTTTCCTGCAGCAAGACCAGCGAGTCGTTTCCCAGAGCGTTGAAAGCAAAGCAAATCACCTTCTGAGGTTTGTCCATCTTGCCTCTCAGAGTAGCTTTTAGTGCACTGGGCTCCGGTGTTACAGACACGTTATAATCTTGAGGCGGAACAGTCCCATTAATGCTCCAGGTGACTGCAGGTTTTGGGTTAGAGTCGACAGAGCATTGACACACCACCTCTGAATCCTCTACAACACAGAAGGAGGCAAGTTGGATGATGGCTGGCTTATCTGGAAGAGAGAGAAACAACAGCTTGCTCACTATTTATTGGCTGGGATTTGTACCTTTAGGGTCTTTGCAGGCTGTTTGGTTAACCAAGTCAAATGGCTGCATGCAGAAGCTCCACGACTTCAGCGTGATTTTAATGTCCATTATTTCAAAGTATAGTCTCTGTGTTGTGTATAATCTCTTATAATTAACCAGAAGCTGATTTTTGCTTCTCTAAATGCGGTCTTTCTACAGCTCAGAACTTTATTCATCAAAAGCTCTCTTCTCCTGTTTTTTGTGCTCCGGTCACAGAACACTGAAGACGACACTGAAACGAAATGATTTTTTTCTCCCTAGGAGAATTCAAAGTTCAGATTCCAGTTCTTACTTGTAATTATGCACCTGTAGTCGTTCTCTTCTCCCTTTATTTTACGCCTTGTCTGTTTTTGTTATGCTCAGTTTGATACACTGTTCAAAAAATAAAGAAAAATAAAGGGAACACTTAAACAACACAATATAACTCCAAGTAAATCAAACTTCGGTGAAATCAAACTGTCCACTTAGACCTCACACTCCAGACCTCATGTGGCTGGAGTGTGTCAGCAGTTCCTGAAAGATGAGGGCAGAGGGCCCGGCTGTTCCCCAGACCTGAATCCGATTGAGCACATCTGGGACATCATGTCTCGCTCCATCCACCAACGTCACATTGCACCACAGACTGTCCAGGAGTTGGTGGATGCTTTAGTCCAGGTCTGGGAGGAGATGCCACCTCATCAGGAGCATGCCCAGGTGTTATAGGGAGGTCATACAGGCATATAGAGGCCACACACAATACTGAGCCTCATTTTGACTTGTTTTAAGGACATTATATCAAAGCTGGATCAGCCTGAAGTGTGTTTTTCCACATTAATTTTGTGTGTGACTCCAAATCCAGGCCTGCATTGGTTAATAAGTTTGATTTCCATTCATGATTTTTGTGTGATTTTGTTGTCAGCACATTCAACTTTGTATTCAATGCGATTCAGATCTAGGATGTGTTATTTGAGTGTTCCCTTTATTTTTTTAGAGCAGTGTACTTTTGTAACCTTGTGATTTTAATGTCAAAGAAGCGCCTGGTTAAATAAAACTATTTTAAGGGCTTTTCCAAGTATATTTTCCAAAACTAAAAATCTAAAACTAAGGCAGCAGATCTTCAGCTTCTACTCTCCATCTGATTTGGGTGCAGTCATGTCACAGCCTGCTCTGGAGTGTGGTTAGTAATCCATGTATGGGAATCAGAGAGAGTCAAGAAGAGGTAGAATTACATTGTATGTTAAGAGTTGCAAACTGAGATTCTCCTCGACCAATTGCGTTCTGCACTGAGCAGCGGACCCTCATGTCTCGAGTCACGTTGTACAGCCGGACTGTGTGCGTTCGCTGGTGGAGGTGCACAGTCCGGCCATCTTGACTGTAGGACCAGCGGTACTCTGTGGCAGGAGGGTCAGCTTTACATGAGCACATCAGCAGTGCACTGGCCCCCTCCTTCACTATCAAGGTCAGGACTTGAATCTTCACATCTTTTGGAGGAACTAAAAGCATCAAAAAGGAAAAAGGGTTTAGCTCATATTGATCCAAGGAACACAAAGATACTAACTACACTTACATGTCACATGCAGATCCTTCAACGTGGATAGTTTTTTTGGGCCTGGGAAGATGACCTCACACCTGAGCCTGGGCTTCACCTGGTGTGCTACAGTAAAGGTCAAAGAGGCCAGTAAAACCTGCCTGTGGGGATCTGGGTAGAGTGTCTGTCCTTCCCCCAGCTCGGTGCTGTTCAGCTGGGATCCCCGCTCCCACATCCACTGCAGGGCAGGAGGTGTGGAGGGGCAGTGATATTTGACAGAGCAGTTCAGGGTGACCAGTTGCCCCTCTGTGGCTGACAGCAGGCCGCTGATGACGGGAGCTTCAGGGGTGTCTGTCAAGGAGGAAAATCTCCATCATTGTGGTGTGTTAACAGCTCAGTACATTTAATTGAAAAACATAGCAGGAAAAAGAATCTCTTGTAAAGAGCGTTGGTGCCGGAATGAGATTGTTGATTCTTTTATGGGAAAAAAAAAAATCGCCACTCACCGATAACGTCCAGATTGAAACTCCCTGGCTTCCCCCAGAGTAAGTCATCTTCTGTCTTCAGAGAAATTTCAAACGCCCGGGGGTCGTCCTCCCTGATCCTTTCAATCTTCACTGAGCAGTCGCCCTCTGCAGTTTTGCCAAAAAGGGATGCTCTGCCTTGGAAATCCCTGCTCACTTGGCCTCTGTCCTGGCTGTTAAAAGCGGTGCTCCGAAGAGGAAAAAAAGGGCCACCACCTCTGAACCGCAGCCGCACATCCACCCTCTGCTTCCTCCCCCTGACAGGATGAGGGGCTGGAGGAGTGAAGGAGCAGGGAATCACCACGCAGGAGCCCGCATGAGCTCGGACACGGTCAGGGACCGAAGGTACAGGAGAGGCAGCCTGGAGCCCCCTCCACAAGGCTGCTGCTGCAACGGAGCACAGAAAATCATTTAATAAGCAGCATTTGATGGCTGTGAAGCACAATGGCGACGTTTCACAGTTCTACTATGGCTACTTAAAAAGTTTCTTACTTCCAATCAAGAAGATGTAACAGAATTTTGTAGGAAGGTGATCTTAAATACTAAACTTTAATTGACAAGCAGTTTGCAACAATGACTACAAATTCAAAATGTCATGGTCCTGGGCTGGCTGCCCAGAATTCTGTGTTTTTGTTCTTTTCTGAGTTTCAACATTGAAGCTGTTATTTAGGTTTATGTCAGTGTCTGGTGTATCCTGCATTGGGGGCCACACAGTGATCCATGACTGCAAATATCACACTGAAACCCATTTTGCAACAGCTGTATATTTAGAAAGGGGAAGGGGGTAACAGGAGTTTTAAGTCTGCAGTCAATTTATTACGCAGATATTTTTCCCTCTGTGTATATTATGTAGTGAAAAAGAGACAATACTTTTTTACAAGTACGTTTTTTAAAATATTTATTTTAACTTAATGGAAGATAAAAAGTATATAATTTTTACAAAAAAAAAAAAAAAAAGTATTAATATTAATTTCAAACAAAAAAAAAAATTTAACAAAA
>VOQJ01031275.1:15284-28214 GCA_015052665.1 Apistogramma diplotaenia
ATTATGTAGTGAAAAAGAGACAATATTTTTTACAAGTGAGTATTTTTTATATTTATTTTAACTTAATGGAAGATAAAAAGCACATCATTTTTACAAAAAAATAAAAAATCCAGTGTGTTAATATTAATTTCCATCAGTACATGACATTTAACAGAAAGCATTCACAGGCTAAACAAAAAAAGTAAATAAAATAATAAATATCTAATATTTATAATTTTGGTGAAACCAGTGGACTCCAGCACAGGGAGTCATTACATTAAAAACACTTAAGAAATGCACCATAAATGCAGTGGAAAAAAAGAAAAGCAAATATATTTAAAATGATCAATAATTTGTTTAATTACTTACCAAAAATCAGGGGCCACACAAAGAAGACAGTGTCCACATGCATGTCTGTGTCTGCAGCCCTGCTGTGCCGGCACAAACAGGGAAGGCTGAACAAAAGAGCAAAGAGGAAGCTGGATCATTTCATTATGCTACTGGTACTATGCCTTCCTGTGATGCCCCCCTCAAACTCCCCAGTATCAGTCTTGTGTTTATTATGTTCGTTCAGTTCATCAGGCTTATCCTCATGAATCATGGTGTTGTTTTAAAATGAATAAATGATAAAGTTACAGCTTTAAAATGTTTAGACATTATAAATGATAAA
This sequence comes from Apistogramma diplotaenia, assembly GCA_015052665.1. NCBI lineage: Eukaryota > Metazoa > Chordata > Actinopteri > Cichliformes > Cichlidae > Apistogramma > Apistogramma diplotaenia. The sequence continues at coordinate 15,934 of VOQJ01031275.1, forward strand.
AAGAAAATAACTGGAGTGCTGAAATTAGGAATTTTTTGCTAAGGAAAGAAAGACCTCAGCAAGCAACTATGAGACAGCGCATGACAACGGGTGAGTCACTCTCATGCTGTTGGCCAGTTCCTCAAATCTGACACATTTCTGATTCCCTCTTTCTGTACGGAGCAGCCAAACTTCAGCAGCTGTGATATGGAAAAACAGAGTTTGAATATTAACTTTTGCCACAATGACAATAAACGACTGCATATGAATAAGTAGGTCATCCTGATTATGCAAAGGAGGAAACATGAAGGGACGTTTCATGACAAAATGTTATCATTCATTACATTTAATTAAATTCAAGTAATTTTAGGACACTTAACACCTTATAACATTATCTGACTGACTATATTAATGTTTGCAATTTAATTTACATGCACCGAGAAGTCACATAGCAGATATTCTGCTCAGACTTAGTTTGACATTGTCACCGTCACCCTCAGAGGAATATTTCTGCAGGATTAAACAATAAGCTTGTTTGAATAGCTGCCTGCACCTCGATGCTCCTGAAGACGGAGTGCAAGCTGCTTTCGTGCCAACCCGCATGACTGCAATGGCAACACCAGATGAGGCTTAAAACCGCTGCATCATGTAAAGATGCTAAAAAAAAACTCATATAAGGTCTGCATCTAAATAAATGTGGAAGGTACCGTTTGTACAAATGCAGTTTGGTATATTTGTGAGTACCATCACAGCGATCAACACATACACAAAACGTGTCCATGATATGGGCCACTGAAATGTCTCAAAAATTATTGGATGTTTTTTATAAAGAAGATACATTTTGCTGACTTTGATGATTCCCCAAGTTGTCGTCCAAGTTTTCAATTTACTTAATGAAGCTTCCACTGTGGATAATTAAAGATAAAGATAACACACGAGAGAGACGAGCTAATGAAGCAAAGCAGTAAGTAACAGAACTAACTCATCCTGAGAATCTAAAAAATATTTAGAAATAAAGAATACTTCAGATTAGCTTTATTTGTGTTTATAGCCTAGATATTGATCTAATTCTAATGCAGATTTTAATAGTGTACAAGTGCCTTTTTAAAAATAGAAACAATGAAAAAAATATTGTTTATATAAAACAAGAAATCCTTATAGTATGATTAATCAATTAATGTGTCTTGAACTCAGAATAAATGGAAACAGTTACAATTTAATCTGAGATTTTTCTTAGACTTTCCTAGTGTAAGATAATAGCATTCCTATTGAGTAATGTGGGCAGCTGTACAGATGGTAAATGCTGATTGAAATATCACAAAAATGTCCTTAAGGTTTATTTTTTTTTTAAGATGAATACACTGTTTTTTTCCTTGACTTTTCAAAGCCTGCAAAAACCTTGACATTCTTTGATACAAGTAACAAACATAGAATATTCTTCTACTTTGGCTAAATTTTTCTGCTTTTGTGCGCAGTATGTGTGGCAATAACCTCGGTCCTGAGGGGGTTTTGGAGCTGTGGAATGCTCTGGAGCAGAACACCACCGTGGAGGAACTTTATCTGGATATCACCGGCATCACAGAGAGAGGAACAGAAAACACTGTAAACTGTCTCAGCAGAAACACTTCTCTGAAGACACTGACGTAAGATTAACCCCCACCCCTACAGCATCTCCCAATGCTCTCAACGTCACAACGCTGCCATCTTGTGTAAGTTGATACAGTCAGTGCAGGTAGGGTGTGAACAACCAGACTGAAGATACGGATTTAGAACCATTCAACCAGTGATTTCTTCCTTCTGCAGTATTGTTGGAAACAACATTGGAGAAACTGGGAGGAAGAGACTGAAGGAGCCGGAGAAACATCCACCGGAGCTCAGGATTATTGCAAACTTTGTGGATGACCTTTGGTTACTTCAGGCGTACCTGAATTGGGTGGAAGAGATCCAGGTCGACAGAGACCAGATGGACTCTGAAGAATGCAGACGCCCTGCAGTCAGTGCTGAAGGGGCTCCAGGTGGCAGGAACAGTGGAGAAAGGAAAGAATGCAGAGAAGGCCAAGGAGCTCCAAACAAAGATCGAGGAGCTGCTGGACTCTTCTATAGATGTGATTACAGGAAAATGACCATACAGTGACGATGTAGCTCATCCATCACAAGTCAGCTTATATTCTGACATCAAGCTGTGAAAGCAAGATTTATATTATTTGAGATCCTAGAAACCCAGAGGGGTGAGTTAATAAAGTGAGTTAAAAAAACATCCCTAACACTGTTTAATCATCTGGAGAGTCGACGATTTTCAACTGATGTTTAAACTGTCAGACAGCCTAAGAATAACTTTAATGGATTAATATTTTATTTGTGATTAAAACTTCACGACTAATAAAACGGTGCCAGCACTTTTTTTAGTTGCAAATTTGTTGCTCAAATGGACTCGAGGCACGACATTCAATATTATTGTGTTAACATAGCTACAATGATTTTTAAAGGTGTTTCTAAGTGCCAGTGTGTCCGTTTAAAAGTTTTTCTAATCTCAGTTACAATAAATAAATTAACACACTGCCCTCTAGTGCCCACTTGTTTTATCACACCAAAGACGGGAAAAAAAGTATTTTCCCCATCAGAATCACTGAAACTGCAACTAGGAACAAAATCTAGCTTGAATGACCAGAAAAAACAACAACATTTTATTGATCCTGTGAACTCAAAAGTGAGCAGGCTTGAAAGTATGCGGGGACCTCTCTCAGATTTGATCTAAAGCGTGGAGTTAGGCAAGGTTGTCCCGTTTCCTCCTGTCTCTTTTTAATTTGTTCTCAACAACTTTCAGGTCAAATCAAACTCCACCCTCTCAGAGGTATTACTATTGCTGAGCGAGAGATTATAATTTCTCAATTTAAAGGATGCTTCTCAGCTCTCTGCTGCCATCTCCATAGTTGAAAAGTTCTCCAGAGCTTCTGGTCTTTATTTGAATATCAATAAATGTATAGTATTACCTATTAAAGTGTAACAGATCCTCTATTGCTGGATGAAGCACAAGCACTACCTAACAATGTCCACAGGAGGTCTCTGTACACCACAAATTGGCATGGCTTAAACTGTTGCTAATAATACAGCACAACAATGGCAACACTTGCCACAGTGTTCTAAATACAGCCGGATGTAAACGTCGAAAGGGAGTCTGGTTGCAGTTATTGTCGCCTTATTAAAATAATGGCGTTAAGTAATTTTTAACTAGGTTCTATTTTTTTCTTAAATCGTATTTTTGATGTTTCATTCAGCTTTTTCTTTCCTCAGGCGATCGTTTAAACCAAAGTGAAGTTAACAGGATTTGGCTAACTTAATATCAAGACTATATTGAATATTAATGAGACATATAATATATATACAGTCATGCCCGGGCCAGGCAAAATTTGACGTAAATTTACTCTTCTTTAACCAGAAATTAGATTTTTGACTGGAAACAACACAGGCATCTCCCAGGAGATAATACGATGATGTACAAGAGGCATCATTGTGGGAAAAAATATTTCTCAGCTGTTAGTCACATTTGAACAAAAAATGGCATGTCAAATTTGCTAGGGGTATGAATACTTTCGGGCATGACTGTAAATATAACACTGCCTCCTACTGTCAACTTGTGTTATTACCACCAACAGTTGATGGACTAAGTGAATGACAGCATAAAATGTATAGCTGGGGTTTTCGTCAGTATTAATTTAATATACAGAAACAGTTTGTCTGAGTTTCGGTCTCTTATTTTTAATTCAATTCAAAGTTTATTTCTACAGCACATTAAACCAGCCTCAGTTGACCAAAGTGCTGCACAGGTTAAACAAAACATATACTCTGTAGTCATTAAATCAACAATAAATCCATATTAATATCATAAAATGAGGGTACTGCTCAACTAGCCCCGAACGCAAGCGGATATAAGTACGTTTATTTAAAGATGGAAACATCACTCTGCTCCCTTCCATCATCTGAGCCCCGCAATGAAGCCCAATATTGAACATTATTACTAAGGGAATATGAAATCTTGTTAAGTGGTGGAGGACATTCTGAGAATAAAATGCTCGTGCACAGAAAAGAAGGTGGTACTGTTTACTGTCACTTCTGGTAACAAGCAGATCATTTTCACACTCAGTGGCTTTTTGTTTGTTCCTCATTTTATAGAAATTCTTGAATGCAGCTTAAAAATGTCACTGAGGAACCGACTGCTCATGAGAATGTAAGTTACCAGTTCTTCAGTGAAGAACAATTTTTTATTGAAAGTTGACATGGTTTTTTACATTATTTGATTCACTGGTGTTTACATTAATTACCAAGTTTTCAAAATATGAATATTTTGAAATTACTTTTCAAGCTCATCAAGTTTTATTAGAGCTAGGGAAAATCTTTCTTTCAATTTTGGGACTTTCAGGATATTAATTCACTGTGTTCTGCAGATTGTTGCTCCTCAGTGTATCAGAAATAAATTATGCTGATTTCAAAATGAACACGTTAATAAGTTACTTTTTGTAGCTGTGCTTGGCTTACACCTTCCTCTTTCTTCTCTTGTATCGTTGAGCATCTGAACTTAACGCTGTATGTTGTTATATTATTAGAATTTTTTAAGGTGACCATTTATCTTAGTGACATTACATGGACACTCTGGGCTTCTGCATAATGACCATTAGTACCATTGTTACAAATTTGAAAGATGAACCTCTGTTTCTCCCAGTGTGTGAAACTATGTGCTGTATCACACTGTTGTCTTGATCTGACTCACTAAAATATTTCATTTAAAGGTTTACTGTAATACTTTAAACAGATCCTTTGTGTCACTTTCCATCTTAACAGCTTTTCACAGGTTATGATGAGCAAAGAATCCTTTAAGTTATTTCATGTATAAACTTTAGGCTCCTTTAAACGTCACTTTCTTGGAACAAAGATGGCTGGAACTCTGAGTCTGATTCTCATTGGTTCTCTGCTGCAGGGTGAGTGAAAGAAAAGTCAACATCTGCTTTGTGCAAAGATTATTTAGGTTCACAATAATGATAATAATAATACACTGTTGCTAATTAAAACATTTACATGATAGTAAATCATTGTCTATATCGCTGCTTAACATGAAAAATGTAGTAAACTACCAAAGCCGTCTATCTATTTGATATTTAACAATAACATTGGCTTTTATTTGTACCTTCATTTAACACATTTAGTCTTTAGAACAGTGATCATTCTGGACAAAAACAATAGTTAAAAAAATTTGCTATAGATTAAAATTTCTCTTTCTTTGTCACAGATCATTGTGTTGTGTTTCAGGTGCACTGTGTGGAACGTTTGGAGTCAAAATGCCACAGAATATAGAGGCTTTGAGTGGATCCTGTGTGACCATCCCCTGCTCCTTTGATGTAGACAGCGGCTATGAAACATACTTGAATAATAACGACTGTAAAGCATATTGGTCCGATACATATTCATTTGTCAGTATAAACACACAACCAACTGTATCTAAAGAAATGACAGGAGACTTAACAAAGAAAGACTGCACCACAACTTTCAATAATGCAAGTTTTGCTCGACGTCGTCGTGAATACTTCTTAAGAGTGGAGTGTCGTTATGCACTGAGATACACTTTCACTACAGCTGGTGTAACATTGTCCTTCACAGGTAAGTTTTTATGTCCATTTCCTGACACTTTATGAACAAATGACAGTTTTAGAGCTGCTCTGACTTCATTCTAGATTCACTAGATTTTACAAAGAGCACATAAAAACCTGAAAGGAAATGCTGCTCCTTTGTTTACTGACTGATCAAATGTGTCTTCCCACCAGCTGCTCCTCCCTCACCGACTCTGACTCCATCCAGACTGAGGGTGAAGGAGGGAACCTCAGTGAGTCTGACGTGCTCTGCTCCAGCTCCATGCTGGTCTCATCCTCCAGCCCTGACCTGGACCCCTAACCTGGGTGAGAGCCTGGAAACCCTGCAGGAGAAAAAGGACAAAACTAAAGTCAAGACCTCCGTTGTGAATTTCACTGCTTCTCACCTTCATCATGGAAAGAAAATCTCCTGTACTGCTGTCTACAAGAAACAAGATGGCAGCGCTGATGCCACTGCTGAAACACGTTTAACTCCTGTTATTTCATGTGAGTTTGTTCTCTGCTAAAGTGAAATGTTCCTGCTTCTGGCTGATTTTTCTTGACTTGGTTCAAATCACAGTTTCACAATGATTTTAAGGCTTTAAGTTCAGACTTATTTCCTGGTTATGACTGTCTTCATAATTCAAAGGAAGTATAAGTAAACTATGAGGAAGGAAGACCTAAGTACATGATCTGAAATGTCCAATAATACATACATGTACCTACAGTAGCTCTATTACTTTCTTCCACTACTTTATTCTCCAAGAACTAAACAAAACTACACTTAGTAAATCACTTTCAACATTTGCGTTGTTTAAACTAGTCTTTCACTTACTACATAGTTTCATATGAGCTTGTGTAAGTTTTCTAATGCACAACCTGGAGAGCAGAATTAAAGGGAAAAAAAGCAGCTGTCACTTAACCATCACATCCTCACTTGTGATGTGTGAACCCAAATGCAGCCTCACACCACACAGTTAAAAAGAAAACAAACCTTTATACATGCGTAGCAAAAAAAGGTCCAAGTAAGAGCTGATAAGAGAAAGAACCGCCACAATAGAACAGGAAGTAACTCAACCAGAAAAACCTCTAAGAGAGAAAGAAAACACTAAGGAAGCTAATCAAAGAAATATTAGATCATGACAGAAATAAACACAGAATGAGATACCATCAGATCTCAGAATAAAAGACTGTCATAAATAACAGTAAAAGAAAGAAATCAAAACAAAAACTCTGTCATAACAAATGGAAATAAACAAAAACTCAACAATGAACATTTAATAATAAACAGAACTTGAAGATCCATAACTCTTAGTGTGGTTTGCTCTCTTCCAGTATAAATAAAGGTTCACGTTCATAAGAGTGAGGCATTCATTCAAAATAAGGCCCAAGAAATCTTCATCATCATTGTTAAAATCCATATATTAACCTCCTGACAAGCAATTTAATATCCAATATCCAGTACACCACTAATCTGCATGTTTCATTGCTCATATTTCAGATTCACCTAAAAACATCACCGTTTCAGTCAGTCCCTCTGGTCCAGTACCAGAGCGCAGCGCAGTGACTCTGACGTGCAGCAGTGATGCCAACCCAGCAGTGAGGAGCTACACCTGGTACAGAGCTGCTGGAGGCCAGGAGGCTTTTATTGGGACAGGAACCAGCTTAACTACTGAAGTCTCCACAAACAAACAGACTTTCTTCTGCAAAGCTGAACATGAGCTTGGAGTTGGACGCTCCAACCTGGCTCATGTCGAGATTCAGCGTATGTATCCCATAATTAAGCAATTCCATGTATCTGAAATTATGACAACACAGGAGTATTATACAGTATATCATCCTTTTCTAGTAGCTGATAATCTAAACATTGTCCTTTTACATTTTTCTGACATTTCTGGGTATTTACAATAAGTATCCTAGATGGCCAAACATTATAGCACAGATGAGCTTAATATATCAGATATTGTATACTAATAAAACACATCACCCTTTATAACAACAAATAATAAAAGCAGAACAATAGTACACTTCATTTAGCATGGTGTTGATTGACTCTCCCTCTCTTTCACTGACAGTTCTTCCAAAGATCCTGCTCTCATCTGCTTGCACCACAACTGCAAGTCAGATCAACTGTTCCTGTGAGACTGTGGGAAACCCTTCTCCCACTGTTCAGTGGTATTTGAACGGACGACCTGTCAGTCAGTCTGATACATCTGAAACAGTCAGTCGGACTCTAAACATCACCGTTCTGCAGAGCTTCTTCACTCTGAATCAGCCACGTGAGCTGGACCTTTCCACCGTGCTCTGCCGCAGCTTCAACTCTTTGGGATCTGCCAGTCAACAATTTTGTGTCAGTAACCTTCAAGTCTCTGCAGAATGTCAAGGTTTGTCTTTGGCAAATTTGTAAATAGGATTGGTTAACCCATATACATGTACATGGACTAACATGTCAGCTGAGAAAATATACACAGAATTTGAAGAGCTGGTAAGAAGTCGATTTTTATTATGTCCCTGACACCTACAACCTTAAAATCTATAGACAGCGGGCTTTCTTTTTCCCACAATTTAATATTATAATATTAAAAAAGAAGCCTTTTTGTATATCATACACACTCTTTTAAGTAGCAACTAACCAGGCTAAACTAATGCAGGATATTTTTATCTTTAATTTTGTTCTTTAGATTCACTTCTGTATCCAGTGATCATCTCCACTCTTGCGGTGTTGCTGTTAATACTAATCTGTGTTCTGCTGTTTATTATCAGGTATGTGGACAACTTGGTCCTCAAAATTATTCAAATTACAAACACAGTTTACTATTTTACTAAGTTTGACTTGGCCTGACACTGTGGAATTACTGTGTTTACTTGGCCCATCATCCATCAGAAAAAATACACTATGTACTCAATACTGGTAACACTATGGAGTAAGTTTACTATCAGTCAGAGCCACTCATTGGCAGTCCACATATGTCCACATATCATATCAAAGCTATGATGTATGAATTTTAACCACGTGTGCTTGATGCTCTGTTTTATTTTAGGGCTCAGAAGAATCACTGTAAACCTAAAGTTAAGTTAACAGATGAAAGCAACACAGTTGCTATGAGTCAGCTTCTGACCAATGAAAGAAATGAGGTACTTTTACTTTTTAAAGTTTTTCAGAGTCTGGTATTTTTAAAATTACACAGAGGTGAGTAGATTATTTCACTCATATTTTCTATGTAATTTTAGGCACCAAACATAGCAGAAGAGTCCATTTATGCAAACGCCAATATGCTGAGAGAGGCAGACACTGCCCAACCATCAAACAGCACCGACTTGCCAAGCTCTGGGCCAAACAATGCAGAAGGAGCAAGTGACAACTCAGACAAGAAAGGGGACGGGTGTGAAGCCATTTACTCCAGTGTGATGTGGAAGACCAAACGCAAGAAACAAAAGGAAGAAGACATGAATCCACCAGGTAGCTCTTATCTGCAGGAGGAGAAGCGCATGGCGGAGGGAATTAAGAGAGATTTTGTCAGTAGTGCACTCGAGATGGGAGGCCTGTATAAATGTGTGGAGCCTAGAAACGTGAAGAAGGATGTGGAGTGTGAATATGCCCAGGTAACATTCAGAAACAAGAATGCTATGCAAAAATAGACATACAGTAACATTTTAGGTTTCCTGCTCTGTGTACAGTATGTTTCCTCGCTACATTTAGACAAAAGAAACTGTAACAAGAACATTTAAGGCAGAAATCCAATTATAATCAGTTTATTTAGGTCATGAATGTTTACTGAGGAATATTTATGATTGTGTAAAAATAAAAAATATACATATATACATTTTAATGTACATTTAACAGCTAAAAAGTTTGAGACTGAATAAAAAGAGTTATATATCAAATGTCCACAGTCATTTTGACGCACCTCATGGAAAGCTGTGCATATTACCTGTATATTTACAAAATATCAGCATGTTTGTAGTGTTTTTTATAAGAAATACATAAATTATAAGAATGAAAAAGGAAATGTTAAGATGATTAACAGTTTGCATGTTTGAGAAATGGCTGTGCCTGCTCAACCATATAATAAGCAGTTCTTAAACATAAGTACAAGTGCTTTTTTAAACAAAGTATTCTGGTAATCATTTTAAAAACTTAAGTACACCTTCCATCTTTATCTCTGAGAGATTAATATACTGTATCTCACATATTAATGCTTGTTTCCTCTCTGAGGGAAATACAGCAGCTGTACCTTTAGCTAACAGACATATTTTTGCCAAACGGCACAGAAACAGTTTGGTGATATAATGAGCTCTCTGAAAAGTTGCATTTGAAACCATGAACATATTGAAGGGATGAGAAGAAAAAAGGCTGCAACTCAATTTAACTCCTGCTTGTTGCAACAAGGTGGAGTGAGACACATGGAAACAGCAGCTCACCTGGTCAGGTACATTTAACATAAACTTAATATAAACTCTGTGGTAGAAATAACAGGTTTGATTATGATTATTTCATTAAAATGATGGAAACATCATCAGTCATGTAATGAAGACAAATATTTGCAGAAAACAAAGTGGTTCTGTTTACAGCCACTTCTGGTAACATGTATATCTCATGTTCACACATTGACATGTGTAAGTTCCTCATTTTACATCAGTTTTTTAATACTTATTTAAAAATATCACTTTTAAGGAAGTCCTCTTCTACAGAGCTACATCAAAATGCAATTCGTTATACAGTTGAGGTGAGATCAACCCATCAAGGCCAAGAATGTCATGGTAATTTGGGCTTTTAATGATTTCCTTGAACTGCTCTTTTGAGTTTGAATTTATTAATTACAATACTGTTGAGATCTGACAGAACACTTTCATACTTTTTCTGTAGCTTTTGGTCTTAATAAAAAAAAGTAACAATAAGATGGGAGACTTTTTTTTTTTACTAGTACTGGCAAATATTATGCAAACAGCTTCATGTGACTTGTGTTGTCATGGTACGCTGTATGGCTGCTGAGGTTTGAGAAAGTGAACTTGAAAGTCATTTAATAAGGGAATGAGACAAAAAACAACAAGCAAACTAGCCTGGGGCTGGACAGGTGCCAGGACTAAAAGTGAGGATAACAGGAAATGAGGAGACACCCAGCCAAGGGATCATTGACAAGAAGCAGACACAGACTGACCAGATAACGAGAGGATTGGATTGGTAACAGGTGGAGACACGGCTGGGAATCATTAAACAGTACAAGAACAGAGGGGTATTCCAGAAAGCAGGTTTTGCTAAGAACTCTGGGCTTCTTAAAACTAAAATGCGTGAAACTCTGGTTTTCAGTTCCAGAAAGGGAGCTAACTCCATCTCTGAGTCAGTTACCATGGTAACGGGTAATCAAGTGTCACCTTATTAAACATGCAGACAGATTGTGATCCAAACAGCACAGAAACAGATTTTCTGACTTTTTTTTTTAGCTGTTTGAAAAACTGCATTTGAAATTACCTGTCACTTCATAAAAAGTATCAAAGTTTATCCTCGCTCCCTTTCAGTCACGAATCACTGGCTACAGGCTTATTGACTGCAGTAAAATTGCTGCTCAGATGCTGTAAATTGTTTTCATTGTGTATTTTGCTTCTTTTATGGTAATATTACATTTTTTTTATTTCATGCACGCCTGATTGTAGAATATCACACTTTTATCCTAAATAATAAAATCCATTTGCACTGTGTGCAGAGGAGATGCAAACCGGGAGTAAACATTTCTAAAGAAACCCTTTTCGTTACACCCTGATTAGGGTGTTCTATACTGTACACACTAATTTAAACAGGTTCTCCTGAAATTAAATATAATTATTATTATGTCCCTTGTGTTTAAGGCTTCCCAGAAACTTGTGATCTGTTCCATTCTTGTGAATATTCCAAGAAGAAGATTCATTCTGCAACTCCCTAAAACACGACAATACTGAAGTTAATCCTGGCCACATCTTCTTTACAGTAAAATTACAAATTTCAGAGAAGTCAAGTCCCTGTTCTGCCTCTGAATAATCCTCCTGGGTGTAGTCATGTCTGATTGAAGATAATGAAAGCTTTGAATGTATTGCTCAAGTGCTGGGTGAGTTAGTATCATGAGGGCTTGGTAAAAAAAATATAATCCACAATCAATGCCGTAATAATGATCATAACCACCTTAGTGTGTTGTTTCGTAAATATTAAGAACTTTCTTGTCTCTCAAGCGAAACTCCTCAGAGTCAGCAGTAAAACAAGCTGGTCCAGAAGTCAAAGGCATCATATATAAGCTCACAGGCTCCGTCTGCAAACATACAGAGAGGGAAATTTCTCTCAGATAACAGTCGAGTGGACCAACGTGGTAAGGAAGATTCTCTTCATTATTTTAATTATAATCATCTTCAGCTTGTTTTTATTTATCCTCGAACTTCTTCTAGAGATTTTGTAGGAATGTGAATTTGATAAACAAGAAGAAAAGGGAAAAAACAAACAAACAAAAAAGGTTTTCTCTTATAAAAGTAGACTTTAGCAACGATTGAATTGTACATGAATGCAGTATAATCTCACCTCACTAACAGGCTTTTCAGTTGTTTAAAAAGAAATTCATCAATATTAATTTTAAAAATTTATATAGAGAATTTTTTTTGTTTTTACCAAAGTTGTGTGCTCTTTTTCAGAAGGAGCTGATATGAAGCTTGGGTTGCTGGTTG
>VOQJ01031277.1:0-11748 GCA_015052665.1 Apistogramma diplotaenia
TTTTGGAAAATTTTGTTTACTGCTTTCTTGTGCCTCTTTCAGCTACAGCTCTAAAAAAACAACAAAAAAAACCCCCATTAATGTAAAGAAAAAATGGAAAAATGCTGCATATGTCTAAAAAGAATAAATTATCAATACCAGGCCATATACTCTAATATGAATAAACTGTATCTCAGAATTTTGCTGCACATTCACAGCAGAGAGGATTATTTTGCATAAGGCCAGGGAGGGTGTGGAAGTGCAGCAAAACAAGTGCACCCTACAGGGATGAGTCCTTAAGGTAACCTTGGGCAGCAAGCCACTACACATCAAGGCAACAGTTTGGATGATGACAGCCTGGCTTCTATTTATAACAAATCAATATCCTCATGAAATTGCTGTCAATTTCAGAAATATTGCTTCTGCTGGCAGAATCATTTCAGGGCTGTTTTACTATATACTCTTCAACACAAAAGGTCAATTCGAACTACAGTGCAATTAATTAGTTGCATTCAGTGCCCCTCTCAAAACAGGAAAATACATCATCAAAGAAACGCTGGCATCTAAGGAGTGTGCACAATGTGCCATAGTGTCGTAACATATTCCCTCAGCTATTTATGAGGTAAGAGCTATGCGCTGCCGCCGTCTAATCCATAATAGAGCAGCTGCACCCATACAGGGGTTTCATTCAGTCTATCCTGCAGTGTATGACACAGCACTTAGTGAAAAATAAAGGCAGAAAATGCAACAAAGCTGAAGTAAAGCTGAGGAGGCCCTCCTCCAGCCGTAAAAGCAGTCAGAGCAGTGTGGGTGTCAAATGGAATAGTTAATGATAAGAAGCTCAAAGCACAGAGAGGACGATGCCTCTGATCAGTTTTAGATGAATCGTTTTCAGTGACTGTTGTTGAGAATTCCCCGTATTACTTATCCTGGAGCTTTAAGGATATACTCAGATAGTCTGATCAGTTTAAAGTTTTCATGAAAGTTGAAATTTTCTCTGAAATTTATTCTAGTCTTTTTTGTGTTTCTCTGCCCTAAGTTATAAAATATTAAAATTTTATCATCAAAGTGTTGCTATTGAACACCTTCTTTAAATCTGGTGCCATAGTGTTGTTCAGAAAAAAAAGACAATTATGGAAAACCATTAACATATTTCCAAAGGTAATATCAAAAGATGCATTCATTAAACAAGGTAGTTTAATAATAGCTTTTGCTTAGCATAACTAGGTCTCATCAGAGAACATTGATTTCCTTTGCTGCTGAATATGCAACATAAGGTCAAACAGAGCAAATTCCTGTCATTAATCTTCAGGTCCTCTATGCACGGTGCCTAAAAATAGCCACTAATGGCTATATTGTCATCACCATCAATAGCACAGCATTGTAAACATGTTAATAAAATGTCACAAGTACTGTATGCCTGTGTACTGTAGGTGCTAATTCTTACTAGGGATGGTACAATACCACTTTTTTTTAATCTCCGATACCGATACCGATACCATAATTTAGGTCAGGATTGGACCGATACTGATACCGAATATCGGATCGGCGCATCCCTAATTCTTACAAAGCCAATTCACATTTGAGTTATGTCCTTGATTGTTTCTATCATAGGTTCAATTGTATCTGCTTAATGCAGAAACAAACTAAAAGGATGCCACACTGATGGAAATGAAAATGATCAACCTGCAGCGGGTTGAATTCAAAGACACCCTGAACATCACATATGCATATATGCATGCCTGAAAATGTCGGGGCATGCTCCTAATGAGATAACAGGAAGTGTCCTGGAGGATCTCCTACCATATCTGGGCATCACTGAGCTCCTGAACAGACTCAACCTGGAGGCGTCAGATGGACTGAAATCAAATTTAGGTGAGGTGAGTATGTGGACCAGTCAAATGTATCAAGTCCTTCATCTTGCAAGAACCACCTACATACTCTCGCCACATCAGCCTGGACGTTGCCATGCACCAGGTGGAATCCAGGATGCGCTGCACCAGCGTAGAGTCTGACGCTGGGGCCAATGGGATACTGACCCACCACCAAACTAGTCATCCTGAATGATGTTATAATTCTCAACAGCCACTGACATTTTTCCCTCCTCATCTTTTCTGACTGTTTTTCACTATTTTTACATTTGGCTACGGTCAGTATCACTACTGGTAGTATGAGGAGATACCTGAGCCCTACAAAGGATGCACAGGCAATCCAACTCCTCCAGGATGGCACATGTGTCATTGTCATAAGGTTTGCAACAGTTTCCCAGGATACAGGCAGCTACTCTAGGAGAGCTGACCAAACAACCAGAAACACATTTCATGAGGGTGGCCTGAAGACCCCACATCCTCTGGTGGGCCCTGTGCTCACAGCATTGTGGAGCCCTAATGGCAAAAACCTGGCATTTGTCAGAGTACACTGGCACCCTTGGCTTTACACAGTTGAGAGCAGAGAAACTCTCCTCTCATTGAGAAACACTAAACTAGCTTTTTGCCTTGTCTTGCTGTACAACTCGACTCATTGGTCAAATAAAAATACTGAATAGTGCAGTTAGTTCTTTTACTACGCCCTCTGAATTCTTGATATGTGGGAAAGGATTAGTGCATAACCTTGGGAAGCCCTCGGAAGACTGCTTTTATTCGCGTGTTAATCGTTTCATTGGATTTTTCTCACAGATCTGGTCGAATAGGCATTTCTTACCCACTACAACTGAACTGTAACTGTGGCTTTGACTCGCTTAATGAGGGTTTTGCATCTCAAACTTCTGTGTTCGTGTGATATAGCAGCTCTACTCAGTGAAGATCATAAGGTGTTTTTTTCTCTTTATCAGATAATAAAACAGCTTTGAGGCTTTCTTCTTGTCCAGTGTCACACTGAGAGGGAGATTACTGTATGAGTTATACATGAATCCTTCAACTGCCTCAGTAGTTGTGTAGGGATGTGCAGCAGAAGAGGTAAACCCTAAAAAGGGATGCAAAGGGACACTCTCCTACCCCCACAAAGCACCGTGGGGGCTGAAGGCTGGCCGAGTAAAGATTACCATCCTCTAGGGGCCAAATTATTGACAAATCTCCCATGCTCCACAGAGTATAGGCCTTTGCAGTCTTCAAATATGCAGGCACACACTGGAGCTTTGAGGTGGAAGCTGGGGGCCAGCTGAAGAATGGACGTCTCGGCCACAATCTGATTTCTCTGTTACTACTTATTCATCTATTAGGTGCAGGAATAATGGCGATATGTGCCTCTAGTGAGAGGTTCGGGTAAGATGTGTTTGGATTATCAGCTGCTGCTGGCTGACCTTCAACTGACGACTAGTCGTCACTGATTGGTCCCTAGCACTGACTCACTGAAGGCAGACTTATATGTAGGCGAACCTCTGCGATATGTCTTTTGATAGTGTTTAAATAATGGCTCTGCTGCACCTCTCTTTGTGTATCTCTTTGTGTATACACATGATCCCACCTTCTCTCAGTTCTTTTTTGCTGGCATCTGAACACATGAGTCATCTCCACCTTCATCATCTGCCGAACAGCAGTAGCGGCTGATGGAGAAATCCTACATCAGGCTGGAGTCTGTCTGAAATTACTGTAGCCTATTTCGGTATTGCAGTTAATCAAAATGCAAAGCACATCACTGCTGTTTAAGGCATGAAGGTCAGTCATGACTGAACATGTCCTCCTTACAAAGTAAATTGCTTTAGGACAAGCAGATGCTGATGATGTGCACACATGATACAAATGCATTCTTTTAAATATTTTGTGATGAGCTAGTTTAAATAATTGTTTGTAGAATTTATTAATGCAAACCATTAAAAAAAATACTTGCAGGCACTTTATATATACATGCAAGAGCTGCAATGTAGCTGCACCAAAAATCAAGTGATTAACACTTTGAGAAATTGCATTATTTACTTTCTCACTTAAAGTTGCACAAGAAGATTGACAGAGCTCTCGTGTTTGTACTGTATGCAGCCAGCAGGTTTATTTACAACAGCTTAGCATAGCTCAGCACTCTGTCCAAAAACAACTAGATCGGCCCAATTTTAAGTCGAACGCTGCAATTGTTCTTCATCAGTTCTTCATCTCTCCATCAGTGTTGTTTTCAGTTTTTCATCATTTCTTTTCTTTTTTCCTTTTGAAGCTGAATCCTCTGAATCCTGAGGTGTAAATCTCATAAGCATTGCAGTCCATTATCACATTCTCCTGTAGTGGAATTCAGCAGTAAACAACATAATCTATTTTTCTTCAAGGACTAAAGAAAAGCACAGTTGGCTCTTAAAGATCCGCTGCTTGCATTGCTTCAGCAGACATTTGCATATTTGCAAATTTGCTCAGCTTTTTCCTTTAATGTCACTTAGGTGCCTTTTAAAACTCTGTGGGTGTTGATTTGCTCCAGCTGTACGAATGGAAATGACAAAAGTGTTAAAAAGTATGTATAAAGTGTGTATGTGTGTGTGTCTGAACAATAGTCTGTCCAGTGATTTGGGTTTCTGTTGAATGTCAGTCAGATAAGGAAGCAGCCAAAATTATAAATGTTTGCTAATGTTTTCTCGCAGGAAAAGCAATTTCAACCTTGAAGGCTGCAGAGATGAAATTATGGACTGAGTCTCTCACTCTAACCTGATAGCCACTGGTGAGTGCAGAGTGATTACAAAGCAGAATTAATTTTGAAGGCAGCAAAGAATGGCTTCACGACATCGTGATTTTATTACATTGTCAATCCAAGTAGATGAAATGGGCAGCTTAAGTTAGCCGAGCGGTTGCTCTCTTAATAAAAACAGAGACCGTTAGTAGAAGATAATGGCTGCTTTCATTAATCAAATGTCAGCATTAATCAAAGACAGTGCCTCAGTCACAGCAGACGAGTGAGAGAAACCTTTGGACAGATGTTTTTTCGGATCATTGAGTCAATTCATTTTGGCAGTGCTGCAAAGAGGTGGTGGGACAAATATGAAAAATAGTATTTGGCTTCACCGGCCATGAATGACAACGGCCTAGTTTTTTATAGTGAGCTTGTCAAGTGCTGACTTTTGACTCTCTGCATTATATTTGATGGAAGGTTTGAATAGCTATCAAAGGAGCACCATGAGCATCTTTTTCTGCAGACAGAACCTGATAGAAACCTGGAAATTTACATGCAAAACAGCCGCAGCTCCATCATAGATTTCAAATCCACAATGAACTGAACGCAATACTTCAGTGCTCTTGGCTCCACCCTGGTTGCTGCTCTTCATCAGCCTCATAAATACAGGCAATCCCAAGGCACCCTGTCTCGAGGCCCACACGCGTGTATACGTATGTGTGTGTGTGTGTGTGTGTGTGTGTTTCCTCCTCCCTCCTCCCCCAGTCCTGCATCTCCCAAAGTGCTGACTGAAGCCATTCCCCACCTGCTGGCAGTCTGCCCAGAGCCTGATATACTGTGTCACTGTACACATATAAACAGTTATTGATCGGGTAGCAAACACCCAAAGTACTCCATTATCTTGGCGTGACCGTATTTAAAAACGTCAGCTCAAGCCGAGCCTGAGGGGCTTGAGACGGTGGGCTCGTTTGTGCAATGCTTCTGACTGGTAATCTGCTAAAATATTTACCTGCCACAATTAAGTGGCTACAGAAAAACATCCGGTGAGGTGTTGTGGAGGCATTTGTGGAAGCGTCTGTGTGTTATGTGTGTGGTTGTGCTGGAATGTGCGTGTGCACAACAAAGGAAAGCTGATCCATAGTAACCAATGGCTCCATTATTAGAAAGCCAATCAATAGAGCAGCATGAGCTATTAATTAAAAAGCAATTTATAGGCTTGTGGTCTCATTGTGTTTAGACTGAGAGAATATGCATGCTCTGGACCACTATATTAGCAACATGGTAGAATCCTAAACTGCAGCTCTGCTGTAAGTCCCTTTAGCATTGCTCCCAGTGTTGTGACGAGTCTGCATCTCTGTCTAGGTGTTTCCTGTTTTACTTTGACAGTCTTTGTCACTTACGCTGTGTTTAGTTTACTTCCTGTTCGTGCCCTTGGGATTCCCTGCACCTGTGTTTCCCACCTGTTGCCTGTTACCTCATTAATTTGTGTTTTGACTGCTACCTTGTCCTGTCGTCATCAGTGTTACTCTGCCTGTGTCTTCTTCGCCCATGGTCTTCTGTTTAGTTCTGGCACCTGTCCAGCCCCAATTTAGTGTATTTATTATTTCTTGTCTCTTTTGCTAAAAAAGTCATTTTTGTTCGTCGAATACTGCCTTCTGGCTCCGACTCCACCTGCCTCTCGGCATTCCTTGACATTTTTCAGTGTGCAGTGTGAATGAGCCCAAATTACAGTTTTTTTTTCTTAAAGCACTTTTTAATGCTTAAACTCAGCCAGTGAGTGAAAACACAAATAAACTGTTTTAAATTTTTTAAAAACAGCAGATGTTTTAGCTGATTTGAATATTGCTCATTCATTTCCAAGGTTTAAAAAGTTGAAGGAAAATAACTTTATTTTATGGTCATTTTTTAAAAAAAAAAAAAAGCGTCATCACCTACAATGAGAAATTTTGTTATTTGTCAGGTGGGCGATAATAGGGTAACTGCGGGTAGGGTAAATACTTTTAATTCAGTTTAAAGAACAAGAATGAAACCTGTGTGAAACTAAATGTGAAAGTAACTGCATCGGGCTGGCTCATTGTGCTAATGAGTTATTCAGCCAATGCAGACGTGCTGTTTTTCTCAGTTTTAAAACTCTGGCAGTTAACATACGCAGGCGGTTGGTTTTCGTCTTTTCTCCTGCCCATATTTCAATAAAAGTAACTGTTCAACAAGAATGGCTCCTCTGCCATCACCAGCCAGTCCTGCTGCAGCTGATCAAGGCACCAACACCAAAGGACACCTTGTATCTAAAGAAGAGGCACAGACACAGAGTCTTACAAAATCGCATAATATTACACTCAGGAATGGGAGCGCATTGGTCCAGTACACCACCAGAACCTCAAGCTAGCTTTAGCTATATTTTGATGGGAGCAGAGAGGTCTGAATGGTTGTGCCAGAGTGACAGGAACTTAGCCTCCACATGCTGTATGAGATCATTCTCTAATTGACTCTCCGACTGCTTCTTAGTGAGCTGTCTGAGTGTGAAAACACCTTGTTATTGGCAGAGAAATGTTATGATAATTCCAATGAATAATTTGCTTCCTTAATCTAAATCGTGCCTTAAATGGAAAACGACTATTTTCAGATTCCACTGGAGATAAGCAGCTTTATGCAAATATATTTTAGCAGTAAAAAAATAATCTAATAGGATCTATTTTAGTCTGCAGGCCAGTATTCGTACACTCAAGTGTGAAAACAAGGTATAAGAATGTGAGTAAATTTCTGAATTAAAGTAGGTACAATTTATTAATGATGATGGTGAACCATATATGGGTTCCTGGACATTTAAATATATGTATATTTAATTTTATACGCTTGCCTGTGTGTGAAATCTGCTGGTTTCTGTCTTTTCATGTGACTTTACCAGTGCAGGCTCGTGCAACCACACGTCTGTCGGCTGTTTTGTTGTGCACAGGTTGGCCAGTCCCCAAGGACATTCCCATCATCCTGTCCACCCGCCCCTCCAGGGGACATCGAATAGTGGCGACAAAAGAAAACCTGGTCCTCCCCCATTTGCTCTTTTGTGACACACATACAGACACACCTCAAGGTGAACAAAGACTTTGCTTCACCATGTCATTTTTCTATATGCAGCCTTTGTATTCAAATATTTTTAAGCTAGTGAGAAAATAAAGGCACTAACCCCCTAAAATGAAAAGGTCCCCCCCAAACATGTGAGATTACGAAGCAGGTTGAGATTTAGTTCAGGTGTTACTGTCAGATCTATTTTAATTTACTAAAGCTCGCTCTCCACAGGGGAGGGGATCTTTAGCAGATGCTCAGTCGTCCTGGATGTCCTGGGAGAAAATTCCCTGCCAATGTGACTCAAATCTTGGGGAGCATACTGTACATCTCCCCTAGTATCTCCCCCAAATGTAAAACTGGATGAAAGACCAAATAATGCAGCCATTGTTTTTTAGGTTGCCCACATTTTTATGCATGCACATACCCACTCTCAAGAACCTAACTTCTGAAATTACCTTTGGCATAAAAAAGCAGACAAAGAGGCACTTTGTGCTTCCAGAAGTGATATATAAATTATAAAATTATGTATGTTATTCGTCTTTAAAATGTTTGTGTTGCTACTTAGCAAATGCGATTATTGATTCTGTATTTTATCTAGCAAGGAGCTCTAAGTACCAAGGCTGTGACCTTTGGCAAATTACAATGCACCCGTTTATCTTAGCCTCACCACAGCTGTCATTCATTGTGTGAGTGTGTATTTGTGTGTGTGTATGTGTGCGTGATAATCTTTGGCTGTACCCACTGGAGCACGGAGAGGGGTAATTTTGCAGGGGGAAGCAATGTAAAAGGGTTCGGATTGCAAGAACAAAGGACTTTATTTATAAGTCTTCATTCTGTGAGAATTTCATGAAATTCAACGGCATAAAAAATAATTGATAATGATGGTATAATGTTTTATGCTACATGGAGACGAACAGATTTGGGTGAATAAAAATAATGATTTAAATCAAAATGCTTCAATAGAGCCCATTTACTTGCACGAGTTTGCATCCCTGTGCTGCAGCACATGTGCTCCTTAATTAGATGGGGCCTGTGTTATTTATAGTGATAAAAAAAAACTGTACTGTGCAACACTGTGCTGTGAGAGACCTGGAGCAGGGGGCTGCTTAAGCACCTAGTTAGATCTCTTCTGACAGAAAATGTGTGGGAGGGAACAACGAGAGACAGGAAGCAGACAGAGAGAGAGGGTGAGCTGTGAAGAAAGTAAAAACTATTTGTTCAAATATAAAATGTAAAATATTTATGGTAAATATTTGGGAAAAAACTTATATTTTATTCAACAAAACATTATAATCTCCGCTGAACCCTTGCACTCACCAAATACATCCTGGTACACTGCAATGAATGTGCACATCTTGTGTATAATTCAACTTTATTGCAACTCTAGTGTTATTTATGCTGTTATACATGCTTTGTATTGTTACGATTAAACTAAAATCACCATATAAGGGTGCAAAAGAAATCTAGAAAAGGCAAAAGAAAAACAAACTCCACCTTCTGCTCCTTTCTAGCTGTTCGGAGCACCTCCCACCCGCTGAGACTGAGCATGTGGTTTTACATTTATCCAGAAACATAGCATTGGGCATCTGTTGTGGCAGCAGCTGGTCGGGTTGAAAGGACAACAACCATTGTGTAAAATCAGTGGTTCATACTGTATGTGCACTTCAGATACAATGAATGTCCAAAGTGTCCTTTTCAAAGAAATCTCAGCCACTAATGTAGCAGTTTCACGATTGGTAACATGCTAGGATGATGAATATGATCATCATTAATTGCACAATTAATTGAAATATAAACTCAATCATCACTTTGGCTTCGCGCAATTAAAGGTTGGTAGGAAATTTTGGAAATGCTTCAGATTTAAGCTAAGTGATGTTAACCCAGAAGAAATCATATTCAAAGAGTTCTGCAACATAACTCAAAGCTGCACAGCTAACTTATTTAACTGCCTGGAAACAGACCACAAGCTGCAATGTACCTGATGGGTTCTTAGGCATCATCTTAAATAAAAACCAAACCCAGGTCTCCTCCACGGTCAGTCACCTCACCGCATGCCAAGCACACGTGACCCGACTGAGGTGGAGCGTCTCTCTGATCGGCTCCTCCCCCTGCAACCAGTTTTATTCCTTCACAGTCACATGACCAAACACACATGACATCACATAGCACATATTTACAACAGAATACAAAGCAACAATAGTCAAGTGAATACACAGCTGGTCAGACCTCTTGGCTCTTTCCCAGCCTGTGTAAATGAGGAAACAAACGAGTGTGAACGAGGCTGTTGAAATGAGCTTCCTCTGAAGGAAGTGACAAGACTTCTCTTTATATGTAAATCAGGAAAAGCAACAGCCTCACACACACGCAGAAGAGAGAACTTATACAGAAGATATGATAATATACAAAGAATATTGCAATATACCTAACAGTAACTAATACATGAAGGTCAAGAAAAACAGTGCGTTGGTTGCCAACATGAATCGTCCAACATTAGCTTAGATGTCAATAAAAGCGAGCCTGCACAGTGCATCAGTGAATCCATCCAGCTCACAGAGATGCACCGAAATCACCAAGCAATTGCATTCCATTTGCCCAGTGGACTAAAACATGAAGGCTTTAGAAAAATGGTTAGCATACTGGATAAAAGATATATTATTCCCTGCGCCTACAATTATTTTTCCAAAGTTGCAAAGCTGAACTGAATAAATACTTTGTGGGGTTCTTTGCTACGTGTTTAATAAGGAGGACCAATTTTATTTAGCTGCAAAGGTTTGTACAGCAGCAGGAATGTTGCGCAACATGAACACAACAGCAGTGCTGTGTTTACCTGACAGTGCGACAAAAACGATTAGAAAAGATTAAACTCCAGATTAAACATTTTGGGACACTTATTCACTTTTACCTGACATCTGTGCTAGTAATCAAGCTACTGTTAAACTAAGCCTGCAATTAAGTATATTTACACAAAGGCCAGAAACAATGATATAACACAGTAAAGCATATATCCAAAAAGCCCACAACTGCGTGCAGAAGCCAGGTCTCCAGTTAGGTCAGTATTGAATAATGCAGACTCTCCACATTCCCTTTCCCAGAAATGGAGAGCTCTAGCACCACATCTCTGCCTTCACAGCCATTATTCCGCTTGGATTGGCAAAAGGCTCCACGGTGCATTTATGCACGCACACACATAGTCTCCTAACACAAGCCAAAGAAATTAACAACCTCTGCCAGACAGGGAATGACAAGCTGGTAGATGCACAGATAATACTTGATTTTGGAGCTTTGAAGGAATTATTCTAACACAGAGATGGATTTTAGGGCAGTTAGCCACCTAACCTGTGATACGCGTGCAGCCATCTCAACGTTTGTCGCACAGTGGGTTCAAAATTAGGTTTTTCCAGTCTCCACAAATGGAGACTTAAGTGTTTGTGTGGGAATATTTAGGAATTAGTTGCAACAAATAACCACACTCACATCAATTAAACTGAATAAAAGTGAAGTTTGTCTCTGTTGCCAATAGCTACCAGAAGACAGCTCACCTCATACCTTCCTGTATTGAGTCTGCTTCACAGTTTCATCTTATACTTCATATGTTTCACACCTTACTCTGCATCTGCCTCTCACCCCCTATATGCCACTTTTCACATTCACAACCTCATATAATGTTTTTCCTTCGACCCTCTCTCAGCCAAAAACCCTCTGATTTTACCATCCTTCCTGTGTTGTCACCACTCCCCATGTGCTACCCGGCTCTTCTTGGTTGCCGACCCTCTCCCCATCCCACACACCATGCTGCCTTCTGAATCCACCCTCTCTCTGCTCTCTCCTTTCATCCCTCCCCGACTCTCTGCCTCTCCTTCTCTTTCCGTCTCTTCGGGCATTTTCCACCTCTTCTGAGAGTCACACCTCATGAATTATTTACTTGTGCATCTCAGTGGGGGATTTAAATCCGTTACTTGACCGCTTCTTGCTCAAAGACAGGAAGGCAGTGTTTTGTCATGGGCAAAAGACTAATGGTTCTTTTAATCAAGGTGAAGGTAATCAGTAGAGACCCTCTTGGTCATGTGTCATGTGTCATGTGCCCCCCCCCCCCCCCCCCCCCCCCCCCCACCCCCCACCACCCCC
>VOQJ01031277.1:21329-36329 GCA_015052665.1 Apistogramma diplotaenia
GCTTCGTCTTCCAACTGCTCCCTTTAGGATTTGCAACAGTGGATCATCGTTTGTCGCTGTTTCGAGTCCCCATCTGAGCACGTGCTGTCGTTGTGTCCCTGGGCAAAACACTTAACCCAAATTGCCTAAATGTGAACGTGGTTGTGTGGTTGGTTTTCAGTGGTGGTCAGTAGGTGCAAATTGGCAGACCTGCTTAGTAGCTTACCATCACCTATTATGATTGAGGTGTGAATGAATAGTGCACGAAATTGTAAAGCGTCTTTGGGTGCCTTGAAAAGAGCAATATAAGATTAATGCATTATTATTATTATTTGTCCTATGTACCCACTCTCTCTTTTCCACACATATCCAAACCACCTCGACCTTGCCTCTCTAGCTTTGCATTGAAAGCACTCAACGTGAACTATGCCTCTGATGTGCTAATTTCTAATCCTGTTCATCCTGGTCACTCCCAATGAAAATCTTTGCATCTTCAACTCTGACACCTCCAGCTCAGCTTCCTGTCTGTGCAATCATCTCAAAATAATACATCATAGCAGGTCTCACCACCATCTTGTAAACGTTCCCTTTGACTATTATCTCCCAGATAATAATTACATTTTGTACGCTGATCATATATTTTATCATAGCGATTTGGCTAGGAACTGCTGATCAGAGAAAGCATGACACAGGGGGATACTTTAAGGACAGAAAATAGCGGTGAATTAACCAATAATCAACGTGTTAACAGTAATTACAAGACGTTTCCAACTACTATTATTTTTGATCCACCACACACACACACACACACACACACACACACACACACACACACACACACACAACTTATCGGTAAAGTAGGTACTTGGAAGTACTACTAGTTCCTTAAGAGAGTTTGCAGCCTTTATAGCAGTTGGCTCCTCATTATGCGTCATTAAAATGTGATACACGTGAAGGACATGCTTTCGGTTATTCAGCCAGCATGCCGGGTCTGCTTCTGGTAAAACAATGCTGCAATTTAGATGCACTAATATGAGACAATTCCTCTACCAGCGAGCACTCAATAGTCAGTTGATGTTAGCTTAGCTTGCTAGCTAGTTAATTTGTTTCAGATCACTGGGTCAAACAGTACAACGTCACAGATGCGTTTTAAATACAACGTAACTCTACTCAGAGTTGCTAAAAACAAAGTAAGTGGTCTAATATGTTTCTAAACGTCCTGACGCTTACCTTTAAGACTCGACTCCCGTTCAACCAGAATGAGACAAGTGTCCTTCAGCAGAGGCCGCAATGCTAAACTCGCTAGGAAGTCACACTCTATGTCGCCGTTCACTCCCTGCATTATTATTGGTTCAAAATAACGTCACTCAAATTTTAGGTCGAGAACGGTCGCTAAATGGCTAATGTCAGTGCCAATCAGCCTCTATTCTCTGTGATTGGGCAAAAATCGAGACGCCCATGTGAGTTTTTCTTCCGGGTTACGACATGGCGTGTTTCTGAACAGCATGTGAGTTTTGAGAGCCACAAACCGGGGATTTAATGTGAGAAACTCTTCATAATTGTGATATTATATTTTAATGTACGTTTACAGCAGCGAACCATGTATCTGGGTGTTCAGTCTGCTGACTGACTTTTCCAAATGTTTGTTTATAATATAGCTTAGCTCGTTGTTGTGTATTGAGTGATAGCTTCCACGAATACAGATCGACTTTTCCTTCTAGATCTTTGGATATCTTGGATACAACACGTGACTCTCGCAGTTTCAGTGATTTGTGTTTGAAACGTGTGCACTCGTGAAGTAATATCAGTGGTATCTCTTTATTAACGGTGATCTTATTTTTCGTAGACGTCTTAAACCAATTCACAGATGGCATCAATGGAGGAGGACTTCCCTCGAGGAGGGACAGCAAAGAAGCCAACCCAGAGTAAAACGGTGGTCCAGCAAACAGAAGTGGACAACCTGTTTCAGGTAAAGCTGAACTTAATTCTATTTTTCGCTGTCTTGCAGAGTGTAAAAAGGCTTTGGCTAGGATTCCGACTGCAGGCAAAAGTGATCCAAAATTAAAGTAGGTTCTGTTTCTACTCTGTGGCTTCCCCTGCAAACACAGTTATTTATGAAATGCTGGCATCAATGAGACAGAAATGATTGTTATTGGTCCTGATTCATCCAACATACTCACTACAGCACACTTAAGCTTAAACTATTATTATTAACCGTCATCTTCATGTTTAGTTCTGTGCCACAGTAAATGTGCTGCTTGTGATGCCGTTGTTATTATATTTTTATGCGTGCAGATCGCTTCAGACTGTGATTAGTTCACACTGGAATCTCATAATGGCTACATTTTAAAACAGTGTGAGACAACCAGAAAATCAATCTGATAAATAAATAATAACTGGGACACTAAGGTTACACGTAGCTGGACAAGTTACTGAAAAAGGACATCATATACCTGGCTATGACTGTCCCTACAAAGAGGGTCATCACAGTCTATCATCAGATACAGTCACCTTGCTTATTACTTTACTTCATGGGAAGTCCTTCCTTCAAATGAGGGAAAATGTAAAATTATATTAGGATGCTAATATATGTTGCGACTCTTGACAATATCAGAAAAACATGTTTCATAATTGGTCATAATTTTCTTTTCTTTTGCAGTCAAGTGAACAAGCTGAAGGGAAGAAAAGAAAGGCGGGAGCCAAAGATGACAGCAAAAAGCTCAAGAAGCAAAGGGCAGAAGAAAAAACAACAGCTGGCCTGACTCTTAACGCACCAGTCAAATGTGTGGAAATTCTACATGTCAAGGTAATAGATCACCCAATAATGAACATGTCTGTTTCTCTGCATGTAAATAATAACACAGTGAAGCATTTTTTTTGAAGATCTTGTGATGGTTCTCGTCTCAGTGACAGCATGTTTGTCTTTTTCCTAGAATGTGAAGGAGGGCATGTTGATGCTTGGCTGTGTGAAAGAGGTGGCAGACTTTGAGGTGACGGTCAGCCTGCCTAGTGGCCTGCAAGGCTTTCTCAGCATCAAGAACATCTGCGATTCATACACCAAGCTGCTCAGCGAGCAACTGGAGTCAGCTGACACAGAGGTAGGCCTACGTAATAATGGCTTAAGTGTTATGCAAGATAGGAATTGGGTTTGGTTTTAAGGGCATTTCCTTTCATGGTAAAAAAAATTGCTGTGTTGGCTGTGAGTGCGCAACTGTGTGGTTTTCCCCACGATGTCCGTAAAATCTTTCTGTGTTTATCCTTTGTAGGACATCTGCTCTTTGCCACACCTTTTCCACCCTGGCATGGTGCTCAGATGCGTGGTTGCCAAGTTGGATTTAACCAAGGGGGGATCACTTAGCATCCAGCTGTCAATCAACCCAAAAGTGGTCAACAAAAATCTTACGTCAGCTGCTCTGAAAGCTGGCATGGTGAGCCTTTACTGAGCATAACCATTTATAAGCATCCACCAAACCTGCATGTACATAAATTATTGATATATATATATATATATATATATGTATATATAATTTTTTTTTCTGTTTAGGTCTTGAGTGGGTGTGTGGAGAGTGTAGAGGATCATGGCTACCTCGTTGACATTGGCATCAGCGCAACCAAAGCCTTCCTGCCCAAAGAAGCTGTGAAACACAACAATCCTAAAGGTGCGGGAAAATAGCCGTCGCTCATTTTGAAATAGTTTCATACTTCGCAGAAGTGTGTTACAGTTGTTTTCAGTTTTTAAGCAACAGATCGAAAATGTAATCGGTTTAAAAAAAAGAATGTGAAGCACTGGTGTTTTCTCCACATGTGCAGAACTGAAAGTGGGTCAGTATTTGACTTCCCAAGTAGAAGAGGTAAAGAACAATGGTCGCGTGGCTCGGCTTTCCATTGACGTGCCTGCTGTCACTCAGGCCTGTGCTGAACCCAAGCATGGCTGGACTCTCTCAAACCTTCTGCCCGGCCTTCTGGTCAAGGCCACCATCAAGACGGTAGAGACAGTTTTTTAATTTATGCATAACTTGTTTTTAATATCATGAAATAATCGCTGTTCAAATATATCCTGTGAACCGCATGCATGTTGGCATTGCAGGTGACCAAACATGGCCTCCTCCTGGACTTCCTGTCCTCATTTAATGGCCTGGTGGACTTTCTCCACATGGAGCCGGAGCAGGCATCCAGCTACACTAAGGGAGCTCAGGTAAAATAGACCAGGCAGGTGTAACACAGTGTCTGCCTTTGCTTTCCGATAAAAGATCAAAGAAAATCAATAATGTTGCAAAAAATTTTACACCATGTGATCATTTAAGAGGACAAACCTCCTAACACACTTTTGCATCCGTCCGCTCAGGTGAAGGCGCGTGTGCTGTACATTGAGCCATACACTCATCTGGTGGGGATGAGCCTGCGCAGGCACCTCGTTCATCTCGAGGCTGGAATCGAACCCGTTCCTGCTGGCAAGGAGCGGATCGGCGACGTGGCGAAGGAGTGCAAGATGACCGCTCTTCACCACATGTCCGGAGCAATGTTGGAACTGCCAGACAAAACGTTGGCTTTTGTACACGTAAGTCAGTGCGCTGCTTTGGAAAAAGTTACATTTTGATAAGTCTTGTCTTTTATGTGTTTTTGCAGTGTAAGATGAGGCTGATAGCATTTATTTTTTTTTTGTCTGTGTTGGCAGCGGAACCACATGAAGGAGTCTAATGAGACAGTCAATGAAGACCGAGTGTTTTCCCAGCCTGAGCACACCTGCAGGATCCTGGACTTCAGCCCCATGGAACAGATCCATTTCGCTACTTTACGCACGTATGTAGCTTCATCTGAGCGTCCACAGCAAGCACAGGCTGCACCTTTTTTAATCTGACCTGTTTGCATCCCTCTGTTCTCTCGATTTCAGGAGTGTGATAGAGAAGCCTTTTTACAGATACAACGATCTTCATGCCGGCCTGATTGTGGAGGTAGGAG
The DNA here is from genome assembly GCA_015052665.1 of Apistogramma diplotaenia. NCBI lineage: Eukaryota > Metazoa > Chordata > Actinopteri > Cichliformes > Cichlidae > Apistogramma > Apistogramma diplotaenia. Next base: position 26,268 of record VOQJ01031277.1, read on the forward strand.
CAAAGAATAGCTTCCTGTTAGACTTGAATTTCCCAAAATATTCCCTAAAAAAAACCCGTCCAGTCAATTGGATTAAATTTTTTATTACCCCAAACCACAAATGGAAGCTGTCCTTGGCAGACATGCTAAAAATATCTTTAGGAAGCGCAGTTTAATAATTTAAAAAGATGATGCTGAATGGAGGGATGAGGAGCATCAGTTAAAATTGCTGTGAATGAGCCTGAAACAAGGGCGCAGCTGAGCCACCATCTCTTTATTTGTTCCCTGCTGTCTGTCTTACACTCTTTCCTCTCCGTGTTTCTCTTTGTCCAAGGGGACGGTGTCAGTTCTGCTGAGTCATGGGATGGTGGTGCATCTGTCTGACCACATTAAAGGTTTCGTGCCTCGAACCCATCTGTCTGACATTGTCCTCCAGGATCCAGAGAAAAAGTATTTTGAGGGCATGAAGGTCAAATGTCGGGTAAGTACGCAGCTATGCAGCTTAAGATGTGGAATTTCGGCCGTGAGCATGGATTATTATCTTTTCACTGGATATTTGTGTGTGAATATTTTGCCTTCAGGTTCTGTCAGTAGACGCAGAGAATAAGAAGCTGTACCTGACGAGAAAAAAGACTCTGGTCGAGAGCTCCCTGCCGCAGTTCCGGACCTATGACGACGCTCGTCCCGGTCGCGTGTCCCACGGCTTTATCGTGAGCATTAAACACTTTGGCTGCATTGTTCGGTTCTACAATGGCGTCAAGGGTCTGGTGCCGCTCGGCGAGCTCAGCTCCGAGCCCATCCTCAGCCCCGAGGAGGTGTTCTACGTTGGGCAGGTGAGGTGATTTAAACATCTTGTAGACTGAGAATCATGCACACGGCTGATCCTGTGATGTATCTCTGAGGTTTCCTGGTCTTGATTCATCACACAGGTGTTAAAGGCTAAAGTGCTTCAGTGTGATCCTGAAAAGGAAAAGATGGTGCTCTCATTTAAGGAAGTGGTGGAAAAGGAAACGGAGGAGGCTCCGAAGCCTGAGTTTGACTGTGAGGTGGGGAAGGTGAGACGAAGCTCTCGTGGTGCATTTATTTATTTTAAATCCCAGCGGATTTTCCCGTTGAAAATATGTTTTTTTTGTCTGTCTTGTTTACGTGTTGTAGAAGCTGGATGCAAAGGTGCTGAAAAAGTTACTCAACGGTTTGGAAGTGGCCGTCCTCCCGAATGAGATCCGCGCCGTACTACCCACAGTCCACCTGTCTGATCACATGTCCAACTGCCCATTGCTGTGGGAGAGCCTGCAGGAAGGAGATATCATCTCCAACCTCATCTGCTTAAGCAGGAACAAGCAGAATGTTGTATCCTGTTTTTAAAAAGCCTGCAGATATTATGCAGAGCCGAGCACATGATGACATTAACCTGCTCCGATTTGATTCAGTATGAAATGTTTCACAAAATGTAAACGTTTCCTTAGCTTCTTCTCATTTAAAGACTCTCACCAAGAAACCAACGGTGAGATGGTCGCTGGAGGAAGGATTGGTCGCCAAGGATTTCTCTGAGATCACAGTTGGAATTCAGCTGGTTGGCTGGATCAAAAATATCATGTCCTACGGTGTGTTTGTGGAGTTTCCGTACGGGCTCGTTGGACTCGCACCCAAATCGGTAAGTTAAAGGGCTTCTGAGTCATGAGCTGAAAATCTCTACTTACTTTTGTGGTTTTAATTGTCGTCTCTGCTTTTCCAGGCCATGACGGACAAATTCCTCAGCGACGCGACAAATGCCTTCCAGGTGGGCCAGACAGTCGTTGCTAAAGTGACCAACCTCGATGAGGAGAAGCGGCGATTCCTGGTCACGCTGAAGATTTCAGAGGTCATGTCGCCGCAGAGGGATCCTCAGACGAGACTCATTAATGGTCTGCAGGAGAGAAGAGCAGTGACTGAGATGTTGGCTATGAAAGGTATGTGTGAAGTTAATTAGATATAAACAGTTGCCACTTGGAAGCTGTTTCAACAAATGCCAGATGAGATTTGATTTGCATAATTCCAGCCTTTTGGGAGGATGTGTAGTGAAACACAAGATCCTTTGTTTACTTTGTTTGTTTTGTATCATCATTTATTTCTAGGTAACAGCGATCTGTGTCAGCAGTTGGCTGCGCTGTCTGTCGGTCAGAAGCTGAAGCTGACCGTGGATACTGTGAAGGACACCGGTGCCACGTTTAAATCCGACGACTTGGTTGGTGCTGCCATTCTGGCCAATAAGCACCACATCATGGGTACGTATTGAACGAGAAAAAGTTTTCAGTTTTTCAGCTGTAAAAACAAAAATCTGAATTTTCGTGGCCTAATCGACTGAAATAATGTGGTAAAAGATGCTGTCGGCTTAGTTATCCAAGAGCTGAAGTTTGTAAGGTTAAAGTCTGAAATTCATAATCAGTATTATTGTGTTTTGTAGACTATTTAACTAAAATTCAATATGACTTCTTTAATATTTTTCTTTATAATACAGTAAAGGGAGAAACGAGCTGCTGACTTCCTTGTGGTTAATTTCCTTGTTTGTCCAGCAGGTGTCAGTCTAACTTCTCCTTACACAGTCTTCCTACCTGAAACCTAACTTTAAAGATTTGGTCGCTTTAAGTAATTGTGAAGAAAGTATTAAATAGAGTGGAACTTATGTACCACAAAAACGAATCGGCTCTGTAGTGTGTGTGTGTGTGTGTGTGTGTGTGTGTCGTTTTTACAGTATTAAAATAGCGTCTTGTATCCCTCAAATAGGGAAAGGTGAAATTTCCTGAGTCATACCTTCAGGAGGCGTCGTTTTGTCCAGCGAGTATGAAAGATAAGCTCGTATGTAAGCAAAAACCTGCTGCTGTCTGCTTGTTTTGCAGGTGTTAAACTGACTGAAGGGCAGAAAGTTGGTGCCGTCATCCTCCATGTTGACCTGCTCGCTGCTTGTATCCATGTTTCCATCCTTTCCAAGCTGATGGGGAAAAAGAAATCTGTGAGTGGCGTTCTGTGTTACACACACAGTTTTAAATACGCGTGTATAAATAATATGAAATGAATATAAAATTTCACCACTGGATTTGTAATATTTTTGGGCTTTTTTTGTTATTTCCTAGCTGGCCGAAGGTTTGAAATACACAGCAATGGTGCAGCACATAGACAAAGACTTTGCTGTCATCTCACTGGACGATACGGCACAGCTGACTGCGATCCAGACCAGCAGCCACCTGAACGAGGTGTTCCTGTCTGAGTCAGAGAAGCTGAAGGCGGGCATGACTTTGTCAGCTGAAGTTCTTGACTCCAGTTGTCAAGAGCTGGGCGGGCTTCCCTTGGTGTCGTGGGAGCGCAGCGTGCCCAAACGTCAGCGCACAAACTCGGAAAACCAGGCCGGCAGCAGGGGTCACTGCTTTGGTGAAGTGCTGCGGGGCACGGTGCGCTCAGTCAAACCTACCTGCATTCAGGTGGCCTTGGAGGATGGCAGCTCAGGTAGCGTGCACGTGTCGGAAGTGGTGGAGCCCGCTGACGTTCGCATGGGATCTTTTCCCACGTCTTCAGTGAAAATGGGCAGCGTGGTCACCACCAGGGTCATCGGAGGACGAGAAGCCTCCAGCCACAGATTCTTGCCATTCTCCCATCCCAGATTCAGATACAACATATCAGAGCTTACTCTGATACCCAGGTAAATGTATATAACTTGGTCATTATTGAATCCTAAAATATCCAAACAGACATTAATATCTGCAGCTGTTATCATTAATGTTAACTTATTGTGTTATATTTTTATGTGGATTTCCCCCCAGCTTCTTACATGCTCTGTGCTTTTTCTGTCATTTGTTTGTTTTTCATTTTTTGTCTCCCTCTCTGTAGCAAACTGAACGAGAGTGTGGATCTCAGCCCAGTCACAGCAACGGAAAAACTGAGCAGCTACAAGGCCGGGGAGGAAATTACATGCTTTGTATCAAAGGTAAGGTGTTCTTTTATCGCACGAGATCCCCCAAGATTTGAAGCGATTGTACTCTGACGAATCAAAAATAATTTCAAAGTAAAAAGAGTAAAAAGCTGAGTTTGCTTCTTCATGTTTCTCCCTTCAGTTTAACCCGGACAGAAAGTCTCTGGAAGTCACAACCGATCCGAGTGTCACTGGAACAGTTGAACTGCTGGCACTGAGCACCGATCCTAAAGTAAGCTTCAGAGACGTCACATGATGGGGGGGGTGCACCTAAGTTTATAAAAGGTCGAGGCTGAAACTCATCTGATGCTGTAGAGCAGGGGTCCTCAATCCAGGTCCTCGAGGGCCGGTGTCCTGCAGCTTTTGGATGCAACCCTGCTGCAACACACCTGAATCACCTCCTCAGTATGCAGTTAATGCTAATGACTTAATTGTTTGACTCAGGTGTGTTGAAGCAGGGTTGCATACAAAAGCTGCAGGACACCGGCCCTCGAGGACTGGGATTGAGGACCCCTGCTGTAGAGACTAAATATTAAGTTTGCTGTGCTTATTTAAGGATGTCGGCCACCCAGAGAAACTGTACAAGCTGGGCCAAGCAGTCCGCGCCAAAGTGGTTGAAGCAAGCGTCACTCCTCATCGGTTTGTGCTGTCACTCACAGGTAAGAGCTCGATGTGGGCAGGAGAACCTCAGAATTAGATGGCCATATTTCAAGGAAATGTGCAATGATATTTATGCCGATACAGTCAGTTTTCAGTCAGTTGCTATATTGTCAGTATTAGACATCGTCAGACTGCCTAATTCAAACAACTCTGTTGCCACGAGGTGCCAGCAGCAGCAACATTATAGTGTAATAGGAGTGACACAACACAAAGGTAGCTGAGGTAGAAATTTAAAGGTATAACAGAAGTGCTTAACAGTAACTGAAGTAACTTAGGTATTAAATCATCATCAGTCTGTTCTCGCTCTCAGACATGCCTGGGCTTATATCGTTGTGCACTAGGGAACTAAATACACTATATCACTGATATCGCGATATGACCCTTTTATAGCACGTGAACATTTATACTGGTATTATCATGGACCGGCACAGCCCGAGTACGAGCACCTCAGACTGTGTTTGTGTTTGTTGGCTCTACTTTTGTAATCTTTCAATTCAATTTTATTTATGCAGCGCCAAATCACAACAAACAGTTGCCTCAAGGCACTTTAATATTACAGTTTTTACAATAATTACAGAGTAAGCCCAACAATCAAAACGACCCCCTATGAGCAAGCACTTGGTGACAGTGCCGCGACCGGTTGGGGCTGATCTTTATCTTTATCACACAAAGCAAATTAATTTTGTTTTTTTAGGTGTCCACAAACTGGAGAAAGGTAGCACCACTTTGGGGATGATAACTAATATTCAGCCACAAACTGGCCTCCTGGTCAAGCTTCCCTTTGGGGGCTTGGGGACTGTTGCCGTCACAGACCTCGCTGATGCCTACAGGCCAAATCCACTGGCTGTTTACAGCAAGGACCAGTTTATCAGGTCAGTGGATGCGGCAGTGACCTCTGGATATGACTTCCTGGATTAGTTACCCTGAAGTAAATACTAAGTAAATTTTTTTATTACATTTTCAGATGTTACCTTCTAGATAATGAAAATGACAAGTGGCAGTTATCTCTGCGACCATCAAGGTATGAGAAGGCATCACTGCGAAAGTTTGATTTGCGACTTTTTGCAACAAAGTCAGAACATTTATTGTGTTGCGACGTGCTCGTCCAGGCTGAACCCAGAGAAGGCCAAGCCGACCAAAGACCCAGAAGTGCTGTCTGTAAACAAGCTGAAGGCAGGCCAGATCATCAGAGGCTACGTCAAGTCTGTCGGCGAGCAGGGCGTCTTCATCAGGTAACTGAGAAATCATCCCGAACTGGACACGAGAAGAAGAAAGGAAAGGGACGGGATATTAGCGATTGTTTTGGAACATTTCAGCATGTATTATAACATAACTTTTCTTATTATTTCTTGTTACAGTTCTAAATAATTGTCTTCCAGGTTGTCAAGAAGCATCATCGGACGAGCTGAGCTCCAGCAAGCTACCAAGTACTTTGTTCAAACTCACAAGATCGTCTGTGAGCACTTGCCTCCCAACACCCTGCTCACCACAAAGATCCTCAGGTAAAATCAGAATCTTCAGAATTTAGGCTTTATTGTCAAGGTTACACACCGACCAGGAAAAGGCCCCAAACTGTTATCATTTACCCTTTTAGTTTCTGCTCTTTCTGTCTTCAGTATTGAGAAAAAGGAGGAGTTTGTCAACCTCTCGCTGCTCTCCGCGGACACCGGGAAGCCCGACATCCTTCCAGAATCTCTCGGTCTGTCGCTGCGTCTCGTTGGAGAGAATAAGAAACAAGAAAAGAAGCGCAAGAAACGCCCGCCGTCTGAGAGCGAAGAGGTGAGAAGACGTCTTCAGTCTCTTTTTTTACTCTCTTACTATTATCCTTGACTAAATGCTGCACTGATCTTTGCCTTGGTGACTGTCTTTCTCGCTGCTTGTATGTATTCGTGGTTTATTTAAAAACCTTAATGCTTTTCACTGTTTCTTCATAGCAGATCCCAAAGAAAAAGAAGAAAGAATCAAAGAAGGCAAGAGCTGATGAGAACGACAGTGGAGTGGAGGTGTACTTCAGAGAAGACGATAAGGAAGATGAGGACAAACCTGCAGAAGTAAGCAACTGCTCATTAACCTTTCCATTCTTGGAAATATCCATAGATTAGGGGATTTGAATACACTTGTCCAAAATCTGATGAATTAGTTTTGTCCCTCAGCAGGTGAAAGCCAGTGCGTCAGGCCCATCGAGGCTGCAGGTGACAGCAGGTTTCTCCTGGGATGTGGGTCTTAGCTCCCTGAAGCCTGCTTCTGCAGCACAAGAGGAGGACTCGAGTGATGGAGAAGACCAAGAAGGAAGCACCAAGGTGAGAAGACCGTAGAAAGATGCACGTTATCCCTTCTCGACTGTTTTCTGAGTTGTATTTTACCATCAATGTGCTCTTGTCACCTGCCAGCCCCAGAAGAAGTCTCGTCACGAGCTTGAGCAGGAGAAAAAGGAAGCGGAGAAGGCTTTGATACAGAGAGAGGCTGAGCTGATGGATCCAAACCTGCGGCCGCAGGATGCAGCTGCCTTTGAGCGTCTGCTCCTAGCGTCACCCAACAGCTCGCTGCTGTGGCTCCAGTACATGGCTCACCATCTGCAGGCCACGCAGATCGAGCAGGCCCGAGCTGTGGCCGAGAGGGCTCTCAAAACGATCTCCTTTAGGTAATGGCATTACTTACACCTTGGGTTGGCTTCCTTTAATTATCTGTGATAGAAATTCAACAAAATGCTGGAAACATTCCTCAGAGTTTGGTCAGTAGTGACATTATAGTGTCACATAGTTGCTTTGTGATGCAGTTCTTCCAATCCTGCTCATCCCAAAGGCTGTCTACTGGAGTCAGAAGCCATTAGAGAACAGTGAAGTCATGTTAAGAGGCAATATGAGATGATATGAGCTGTGTGACATGTTCCCCTGGAACTCCAGGGGATGTGTAGGAGTAACCATGAATGTGTCCGGGTAGAAAAAGGAGGTAAGGAGGCAGAATCTGGAATAAATGAAGCTTAAATTAAAAAACAGAAACAAGTTAAACAAAACTGATCAAACACACTCGTATATACAAGGAATAAGTAGCCACAAACACACAACAATGGCGCTCTGGTGCAGGGGCTTTCCTGCTCTCTCGCCTAATTGCTTCATGGAGTCGGCTGCAAGGGGCAACGCCTAAAGGAGGGGGGGGCAAAAGATACCCACAGTGGTGGTGAGTTATCATAATTTAAAGAGAGGCATCATGCTATGATGCATAAGACATGGCTAGCAGCAATACCCCATCACCACCACAACAACACTTAATTGTAGATGTGTGTAAAAGCTCCCCCGTTTGCATAAACTTCTTGCCACATTCAAAGTCTACCTAAATCACCTCCTTTTCTCCTCCCCCCCCCCCACCGCGATGCTCACGTCTAACTGCAGCAGATGCTTTTAACCATGTCTGCACGCCCAAATGCTTCAAGTGTCCGCTCTGAAATTGGCTGACTAAATAATTGCTTTAATGAGAAGCTGAATATGCGTAACTAATAAAGTGGCCTCTGCAGAACAGTTCCAAGAAAAAGGCTGCAAGAGACGAGATGGTCACATGTGTTTCAAGTTTTCCCTGCGTTGTTCCAGGGAGGAGCAGGAGAAGCTGAACGTGTGGGTGGCCCTGCTCAACCTGGAGAACATGTATGGCACCGAAGAGAGTCTCAAGAAAGTGTTTGAGCGGGCGGTGCAGTTCTGCGAGCCCATGCCTGTGTACCAGAAGCTGGCTGACATCTACGCCAAGTCCAACAAAAGCAAGGTATTTAACTCCCCTCAGCTCTTCTTGGTACATTAAAAAGTTCTGTAGTGTCTGATATCTGCGTATGTCTGTTTGTGTTTGCACCAGGAGGCAGAGAGCCTGTATAAGACGATGGTGAAACGCTTCCGTCAGAATAAAGAAGTGTGGTTAAGCTACGGGACCTTCCTGCTTCAGCAGGGTCGGAGTGATGCTGCCAGTGACCTCCTGCAGAGGGCGCTGAAGAGTCTACCTCCCAAAGAAAGTAAGACGACCTGCTAATAGTTTTATCTTTAAACCCACCCCCCTCTTTAACGGTCCATTCTTTTCACCTGTTCCGGGTTGTGTTTTTCTCCAGGATCTAACCTTTTGCGTGTTCTCGTCCCCTCCTCTTCAGGTGTGGATGTGATTGCCAAGTTCGCTCAGCTGGAATTCCGTTACGGGGACGCAGAGAGAGGTCGCACCATGTTTGACAAAGTCCTGACATCCTACCCGAAACGTACCGACCTGTGGTCTGTTTTCATCGACCTCATGGTCAAACATGGATCACAGAAGGAAATCAGGTGAACAGAAGCTCTGGATTCTTTTTCGTTGTCATGGTTACATTTGATTCCATTTCCTGCAGCGTCTCTCTTCCTGAACACGCGCCTATGGCGATTAATAAGCGAATGAAAACCGACACGTGAGCTGGAGAACCATCTGAAGTGCTTAACGTTGTTTTCTAACGTCTGCTCCTCGCAGGGCGCTCTTCGATCGAGTGATCCACCTGAGCGTTTCTGCGAAGAAGATCAAGTTCTTCTTCAAGCGTTACCTGGAATATGAGAAGAAGCACGGCACCCCTCAGAGCATCCAAGCAGTCAAAGAAAAGGCCGTTGAGTTTGTGGAAGCTAAAGGCACAGAGGCGACCAAGTGAAGTCCAAATATGTGCAAACACACCTTCTAGATGCAGGTGACTTGCAGTGTGTTTGTGTCCGTAGAGGTTTGTACAGGTTCTACATCAACACGACCAGCATCTTAGGTTGTAATTAAGATTTTTGTAATACTTGTAGGCAAGAGTGTTGAAGCTTGATGCTATAATTCAGCGCTGCAGAATTTAACAAACCTTTGTAAGTGTTGAACATCTTATTAACATTTCATCAACTTGCATTTTTAACAGTTTTCTGTGATGAGCCTACTTCACGTCATGATTATTGCTGAATGTTTGAACAGATTTATAAAAGTCTCAAAACTTTTTTTTTCAATAAATCCAACACTGTTACAATACATTACATGACGCTTTATTTAAAATACAAAAGAACAATATATAGGGAGACATTACATACAATACATACAGGCAAGACTAGTTTTCTATCAGTCTCTTTTTAAAAGGGAAAAGGGCCTGGGACACAATCGGTAACAATATCGTCTACTTAAATCGTTGTGGTTTGTAATCCGGCTGGTCTGTTTCAGCCAGAGGGTGTAACCGCCTCTGGCTGCTGGAGCGTTCCACCTAGGTTGGCAGTATTGAAGATGCATGTATGGCACAGGGTTATAGGGTAACTGACATGATTTGTGCTGGCTGTATTGGTAACACCCCTGAGATAATAGAGGTATCCGCACTGATCCTGTAATTTGATGTCCTGCTCAACGCCTGTAGAGTTGTTTGTCTCTGGCAGTGTTGCACCAGTCGTCCAGTGACAGTGGCAATGATATCCAACTTTCTATTGCTGCTCCTTTTCCTCTCTGTCTTTCTTTTTTTTTTTCCCCCGGTG
>VOQJ01031280.1:0-11159 GCA_015052665.1 Apistogramma diplotaenia
ACCATGTCATGGTTTTGCATTGTTAACTGTTAACAAGATAAATCCTATTTGTTCATTAATGCTATATATGTTATTTTACTTATTTTGTAACTGCAGTTGACTGGGTTGTTGGTGTTCCATAAGACATGTTAGGAAATGATGGGTCACAGTCAACTATCCACTTTGTTGATCCTTTGGTCCAAGAAACAAGAACATACCTACAGTTAAACATTTTATTTATCACATTTAAACTGACAATTTAGCTTTTACCGTTCAATTATTTTCCTCCTCTTTTTTCCCGAACATTCTTCTAGAAAGTGCACTGCCTTGTCCCGGCCTACTGTCCTGTGATTGGCGGCACAACTGTGCTCTGATTGGTAAGTATACTGTTATTTCAGTGAAATGCATTATGGGATACTTGGTTGTACCAACTCCAAGTCACCACCCTATGTTTATAAAGGGGCAGTTATGCGTGGAAAACACATAAAATTTGAGCTAGGAGAATGATTGTATGACCTGGACCTTTTATATCAAAAAATGCATATCTGTGCTGACAGGTTTTATGAAACAGCTCAGGAAGGAAGGAAAAACTTGCTTTTAGCAGGAAGAAACCTCTGCCACACCCCACGGAGGAGCAGTCATCGGCCTGAATCAGTTGGGGTTGGAGAAAGGACTATAGACAAGCTCTGGAAGAAAAGAGATGAATAAAAAAGAAACACTGGGAATCCCCCAGCAGCTTAGGCCTGAAAGCTGAAGGCTCTGCCTCCCATTCAACTCTTAACTATCCTATCACAAGTAAACCAGCAGACTGAGAGCAAAGTGCTCTGTTGGGGGGATATGATACTATGAGGTCTTAAAGATGGGGCCTGATTATTGAAGGTGTGTAATAAGATTTTAAATTCAGTTCTGGATTTAATAGAGAGCTGGTAAAGAGAAGTCAATATGGGAGAAACATGCTCTCTCTTTCTAGATTCTGTCAGTTCTCTGGCTGCAGCATTTTGGATCAGCTGAAGACTTTGCTGCAGTAGTCATGAATAAGCTATTTTTAGTGATTAGCCACTGAAAATGGAAATGTTTCATTTCTGTGACTATGAAAACATCGAAGTAGCTGTGATACCAGATCTGTTTCTGTGGCTCAACCATGCTGTGTCAGACTTGAAACAACTATGTCAGTGAACTCAAAAGTAGCTTTGATCTACCTCGAAAAATATGGGTGTTTTTCTGTTGTGTTCATTAGAATAGAAAAGTCATCCAACTAAAATTCAGTTGATGCTGATTGGCAGTGTCCATCAAGGTAAAATAGATTATTTAAATACTATTATTTTTTGAATGTAATGTGTTGTACTGCTCTTGTACTTGTGCGTTTTAAACTTTCACTTTCTGATCTGATATCCAAGCTCGCCTGGGCAAGGGGGTACGCAAAATTTGTCTTCCAAGAAATGACAAAGTGAATACTTATTAAAAATAGCCTTATAATCCTACCAATGTGTATCTCTGATGTCGTTTTATAGCCTAACGATTTTTGAAAAGTCACTGAAATAAGTGTCTGGTTGCATAAAAAAAAGCTTGTCTCAACAACAGACCACTTGTACTTCTTGTGTTCTGTCTGTACTTCCTGTGTTGTTGCAGTGGTTTTGTACTTGAGGTCAAATCCTCAATCTTATGCACCATCACACAAAGTTAAGAGAAAGTAATTCAGCTTTGGTGGCATTTCACTGTATTGTAGAAGCATTCACATATTTAAATTGGCATTTGCTCGTTAACTTAATACATCAAAACAAACCCGATTTCAACTATCAGTTTATTTTTCTTTCTGTAATACTTTAATGACTTATGACAAGTGCAAATGTTTTCAGAATGATTAAATTATGATTTTCTGTAATACTGTCTTTCAGAGCATTGCAAATAAAGAGCAACAACTATATCTGATCAGCAGCAGCCTTCAATTGCAGCCTCATATTATTTATGTTTATGTGCAGATTAAAATGATCAAAATGTAACAAATGTTAAAATAACAGGAAGCCAGGTCACGTTTGTAAACGAGAACTGGTTCTCAAAACTTTTACTTATTGAACTAAAGGTTTAAAAGATATGCCTATATAATAAATATATTTAACAGCTAATATTAGTAAAACAAAAAAAATGTCTGTAGCTAAATACATTTCAGATTCATGCTCATGCAGCAGCAGTTTAAGTAAAACTAAGGCATATTGCGATAGACAGAAAGGTATTTACTCATTTACAGAGACGTACTGAGTTTTTGTAAGTGTGACCTGCCAATACAGATTTTTGGCTAATCTGATTTTCTTTCTATGAAATATAATTAGCCTTTTCTAATGCAACTTTTTAAAAAATGTTTGCCTGCATCCCTGCGTGCATATTGTGCATGCATGAAATGAGAACACTGAGTACACCACTGCTTCCTGCACCCTGCTCAGGGCAGGGCCGGCTGGTATGTACAGTACGTGAGTAGTCTGCCCCTCCCCACTGGTCATTGCTGACTCCCCTGGCACGTTTGGACAAATGTTTTGGTGTAGTTGCTGGCCCACTTCTTTGGGGGTTGTGGTCTGCAGGGTGTTGCCTGTCCTTGGCTTGTACCAGGGTGGCTGGACCTTGGCAGTCTGCAGGCTCTTGTTCTCTGGGGCTGTTTTACAGCATTTCATTCTGTATTTTACCACTGAACAGGAGTGGCCCTCCAATCTCATTGTACAGCTGTATAAGGACAATAACGGCATTCCATTTTATTCTATTCTCTTGTCTGTTTTGGTTGTGGGTTCCCCATCTGGGGTCTCCCTCTTTCTTCTGCAATGGTGGGCATCAGGATGTGTGGCCTTAGGTCTTCAGTGCTCTTGACGAGCAGCAGATGGCCTGAGTCACATAGTAAATAACAGAATAAGCTGTTAATATATGAGATACAAGTTTTCTTTTTAAGATTTTTTTGTGATTTCTTTAACATACTAGAAGGGGTGAAATTAGTCCAGGTTATGGTTTCTCTCCCGTTTTAAAAACACACTGAATAGAAAAGTTAAAATGGAACTTTTTATTACTTTATAACTATTTAACCCAAATGGGCCATTTGAGAATGTGCTGTGCCCCTTCTGTACAGGGCTTTGTTATATTACTATAATAAAATTATTAAAATTAAATAATGGGGTCTGGTAAACATGCATTTCTCATACAGTAGCCATTTATTTCCACATTACACTTAAAGATAGACATCTCATAATTGTGAAGACTTAAAATAAGCTAAAAAGCCTAAAAATATTAGTTGTTTAAATGAATACACTGGACTTAACTTTAGTAGGAACACTACAGTGACAATTCCTACTAATACTGAAGGAACTAGAATAGTTTATACATGCACTATAACTAAAAAGCACATCTACTGTAATGAGCCAACAACTACAGATTTATTAAGATAAAAACACTGAATAATAAAGTCAGATTAATACTACAAACACCATATGAATGATTAGTCAGGAGAGGTGAAACCGTGAAGATCTATGCATACCATACTGCTAACCACAGCATCGCAGTGTGACTGTAGATGTAATTCAAGTTAAAATCTTATCTGTGGTCCCTGCAGTTGATAGTTTGCTGCAGAATTCAAAGATTGTGTAACTGGGCTGTGTTAAGTGTTCACACGGGAAAGAATCATGTCCTTGCATGTGTCTTCTTTTTTTTTTTTGTTAGATTAATTAAACTACAACTTTCTTATTGTGCACAAACTATTTTCACAAAAATCAGCAAAAGGAGGGAATGAAGAAAGATACTGTATGCAGTAGAGTGCAAAATTCAATCCACAACCCAGGATTAGGATTAAACTCTAGCATGAGAGCAAAACAGAATGTGGATGTGAGAGGTCAGTGAGCATCAGCCATGAGGGTCAAGGAAACACTGATGAAACCAGCCTGTAATCTAGAACTGCTGTTGCTTCGGTCTATATAGAACTAGATGGCATTGGTTACAGCAATAGGTTATTAATTAGCCAGTGTATCTATTACACTCATTATTTGTAGAACCAAATTAGTGTTAAAATCTCTAGTTTAGCAAGTAATCCCCGCAACACAGAGCCAACTGCCTTGTCTGTTAATTGCACTTATTACACAATGATGACTGATGTAATTAGGACACACATGATCAGGCCAAGATAAAGGTAAGTGCCAAACTTGCAAGCGTACCGTGAAAAGGATGTGGTTAGACGTTGAAACGTAAACGATAATGCTGATACTTGACATCAAAGGAAAATTGCTGTATAAAAGGGTCACCTTGAAACCCCTACAGACACAAATTAGCAGTTTCACTGGCAAGATGCACGGTCTGCAAACGATTCTGCTCATCCATTTTCTGAGATGTCTTGGACAAATTGGTAAGAATTGGTAAAAAAAATTACAATTCTTCGTTATTTTTCTTGGACAGTTAAATTGAGTTTTAGCCTTATTTTGACTTTTTTGTAGCACATGGAAGTGACATCATAAATGGGGATGAAGCCCCACAGAACGCAATGCAATACATGGTCTCAGTGCAGAATAACGATGGTCATGTGTGTGGAGGGTTTCTCGTCACAGAAGACTATGTAGTGACTGCTGCACACTGTGACTCTGAGTAAGTAATCAGTCTTACTGTAAGGCAGTCTCTGACTGTCTTTCATGTCATTAAAACGTTATTTAACTACTTTTCATGATCCTTCAGAAACCCCACACATGTTGTTCTGAGCAACCACGATCTCAAGAAGGGTCATCGAATCACAATTAAAGAGAAAATTAAGCACAAATCCTATACAAATGTGTGGCAGGGTAGTGACATCATGCTCCTTGAAGTAAGTATGTATTCATGCAAGCAACACATTCAAGACGTTATTAAAACTATTTCCATTATATAACAACGCTAATATGTCGTGAAAGTAAGAATTTTTAACTTTTACTTGCCTGTGTGTGTCTCCAGCTATCTAGGAAAGCTCATCTAGGCTGCAACGTACAAATAATTCAACTTCCATGCGCTGAAATAAATCTGCAAGAAAATAAAGTGTGCCAGGTGGCTGGCTGGGGAAAAACTAGAACTGGTGGTGAAAATGTTGATCAGCTGAGAGTGGTGGACGTGTCTGTCATCAATCCACAAGTCTGTCGGGAACAGTGGCCCGGTCTTCCCGCCGATGTCATCTGTGCAGGTGGATATGGCACAAACAAAGGATTCTGTCAGGTATGTTTTCTGTTCTTTCATTGAAAATTGTATTTTTTTTTCATTGTTTAAAAATGAAGAACCTAAATGAAATCTTTATTTCTCACAGGGTGATTCTGGTGGTCCCCTGGTGTGCAATGGGTTAGTTGTGGGTGTTGTTTCTTTCAACAGAAACAAAAACTGTACTTATCCAGATGTACCCAATATCTACACAGACATCTCAAAATACCTTGAGTGGATCAATGGAATCCTGATGACAAAATCCTCCTAAAAATGTATCTTTGTATTACTGCAGCAGAAGCAATGAATAAGCATTTTGTCATCTGCTGTAGCTATCAGTGTGATTACAATAAAAGAGCATTCCAAATTCTCTGTCTAATTTCCTTTGTAATGACTTTTTTACAGGAATATTACAGAGGACCAATCTTGTCTAGCTAACTATTTTATACCATCTTTGAGATGTAAAAGCTATAAATGCTAAATGGGTACTCTTCTAAGGCTTACTTCAGTAATTATTTTGCTCCTGTGCAGATGCTAGCTGATGTATACAGGACAAAACAGAATCCAGGTGTTTTGACCACCGTTTGGGGTATTATTGAGTCATAGAATTTATATTTTTAAGATACTATTAAGATATTTATGTAGACTTAAATAAAATTAAGTTCAAAATGGCGTATCGGGTACTAATGAGAAAAAGGTGGAGGCAAAACTGAAAAATGTTCTGTATTAGTTGACTGAAAAAAGTCTCTCCACCTGGCTTATCAGCTAAAGGCCAACCTGAGACTCAAAGCACTTGCAATAGTTTGTGGGCCACAAATGTTAATTCACTTCAGCTTGAAAGAAACTTTCTTCTCTTTGACTCTACAGTAGCTTCAGGCTCATTTTTACTTTGTGGTTTCACTGTACCCGGCAAATACTTATTTTCATTACAGGAGCAACTATACTAACACTTTCTTGTAAAACATTGTCACCTAGTGGTGAAAAGCTTGCAAGTATTGATCACAATTAATTATGCAATTCATGGGGCTATCATTTCATACACACATTCACACCTGTGGCCAATTTAGAACTGCCAAATAAGCTAACAGGCATGTCTTTAGACTGTCAGAGGATGCTGGTGTAACAATACAGAATCCATGCACATGGACACTCAATAGGGAGAACATGCAAACTTTATAGAGAACCCTTATACAGCCTGTAGGTGATAAACCAAGCAGGCTGGAGCTGTTCTGTATAATGTTTCTCTATAAAGTTTACAAGAAGCGAGGCAAGAGAAATCCTGTGACAAAGATTATGTGAATAATGAGAGGTTCATTTGGACAAGGATCAAACACCATCCAGGTGTGGAGGTTATCAGAACTGCATTGAGTGTGTGGTAAAGGCATTCTATGAGCTTGCAAGGAAATACAAGGTACTAATAACACAGAAATACCTTGTTGCAGGACACACACAAATGGAGTGTGACAGCATGCATAGTACTATTAAACACAAAATAGTTACAGATATCTTCACCCAGAGAGACTACATCATTATTGCACTCCAGACTGCAAGAATCAGGCCATCATCTTACTATGTGAAAGTGCTTTAGCATGATGAGTTCCTGAAACAGAATGGAATACACAATCCATTCTTCAAGAACCTCGCTGGCTCCCCATAAATCAGCATATTCAAGACTCTCCTACTTACTTATAAATTCCCTTATAATCTCAAAAGATATCAAAAATACACCTCACCATAACACTCTAAACAAAACAAAAGGATCCTGTTAAACTCATTACAGAATGTATGCAGAGTTAGTGCTTCAATGTTTCCATTGAGTGGAACCACAGGCATTATATTTACTCTAAAAATAGCCATCAGTAAAGAGTTGAGATGGATATCCACAATGCAATACCAGATAGAACACATGGCTGGATGTCTGGCTTGCTGGCTGGGTGGCTGGATGGATGGACTGCAATTCCACCAGTGTTTTTTAAAGCCTTTTCCGCATCATCAACTGATAACATATCTCACTAACCCATGAATCTGAGCTGAGATCAGCAGCCTGCTGTTTTAGCTTAGCATTATCCTGAAAGCTACCAGTTTCACACATGAAGTTTGTGCCTCGTGTGCTACAAGTTCAGTGAGGAAAATCTGTAATCCTTCATCGACTTGCTTTATAGGGTGTTCAGCTGCTTGTCTATTCATTACAGCACTTCCTCTTTCCATGCAGTCAGACTCAATACTGCCATCATTACTCTAGTCCAGTCATTTTCTTGCCAGCCTTCTGTGAGCCACTCAGTCTGTGTTGTATACTTTAAATCTCAGGGCACTTCTGTTATTCTGCCTTTCAGACTCTCATTCGTGCAACTCAACTTTGCCCCATCTCCATTCTGCTATGAAGGTTCATCAGGGTCTAATCACCTAATATCTTTTTAATTGAATTCTGCATCTCAGTAAATCAAGTTCAATTCTTCCCAATGATCTCATTACTGAAATGTTTTTGTTCTGATAATGGTCAAAATATTGAAAACTTTGTTATATAAAAGCAGATAAAATTAATTGTTTACCTGTTTTTGTGCTTAAAAATGCTGAAAGATTTATTAGACCATTCAATGACCTAAAATGCTGAAATAGCAGACACCCGATAAAAGTCTTGCTCAGGCCTTCTCTGCAGGGTAAGGAAACTCAAACTGCACATCATCAGACTGTGTTTATGTATCTCAAAACCACATCTGTCGGCACTACACGTTTTAGATGGAAATAGTAAAGTCATTCAGTGAATAATAAAGTCAGATTAACAGTGCAAACACTCAAAGACATCATCAGATGTGGAAAAATGTCCTGAATGTAAACACAGATGCAAAAAAGATCAAATATTTGCTAAATTTGTGTACGGACATGCTGTTCTAGTAACTATAGCAACAGCTTATCTGTGGTTTCTGTGCTTCATTTAGTTTGCTGCAGAACTCAAAGATAATGTCATTTAGTCGTGTCAAGTCTCAAGTTAAATGGACAAAGATAAAAAGAAATGAGGCCCAAAAAGACATTTTGTTCCACAATCTGTTGCTTACTAGGTATACATGTACACTTTTGTTTTTGTATACACACAATTCTAATTCACCAAGTACATTAAAGTGAAACTGCAGGGTCCAATTGGGCCTTGTTATATCTAAGGAAGACTGGAATAAGAAAAAAGGTCTTAATTATCAGCTTGGTGTCCTCTGCTTGGGAATAAGTGAGGAGTCAAATTATACACATTTCATTTACTGGATCAAAACTGTATTCTTGCGATTAGGTTGGCAGTCAACAGGTTAAAAGTGCCAAAAATACACTTCCAAAACTGTACAAAACAAGTTAAATTGTGTTCTGGCTAATTAAATATTTAAAGTCAGTAATGATGCCCCTTGTTTCTGTCAAACAGTGATTGATCAAAATGATTTAACTTACGCGTTCGATTCTGCTGGGCCACCGGCTGGAACAGGAAACTGGTTTCTGTGGGGCATCACTGAATTTAAAGAAATGCCCGTGTTTGCTGTTTCAGCAAACACCAACATAATCAAACAGTGTAAATCTGATATTGATATCAGTATTACATTTTATATTATAACAGATATACATCTTAGATACTCATTAAATTGTTGCCTTCACAAACAATTATGAAAAGCAGGCAGAAATAACGGCGTAAACAAAAGAGAAAAAATAATTCAGAAGAAAGTCATGAATGAGTGTGGAGTAAAATGAATTACAATTAAATTACAAGTAAGAAAATGATAAGATACTGAAACCTATACACATAAGAGATGTTTCTGAATCATGAGGCTTTGCAGTTAAGATCAGCAAATACAACTGCCAAACATGTAAGCTTGAATAAAGGATGTGGTTAGAAGTCTAAACGGGATAGGTGATAATCAAATTTGCCACAAAAACAAAGTGCTCTATAAAAGGCTCATCTTGACTCCTACAAACCCAAGTAGAAGTTAACTGCTTTGCTGGCATCATGCACAGTCTGCAGAAATTCCTGCTCTTCAGTGTTTTGGCATGTCTTGGAGAAATTGGTAAGAACAATAATTCTTGGTTATTACTCAACCATTTAATGGGACTTTAACTTAATTTTGACTTTAACATTTTTGTAGGAAAAGGGAGTGAGATCATTCACGGGACAGAAGCTCCGGTGGACTCGATGCTGTACATGGCCTCTGTGCAAAATGAGACGGGTCACATATGTGGAGGATTTCTTATCACTGAGGACTATGTGGTCACTGCCGCACACTGTTGTGAATTGTGAGTAATAAAATGTCTTGTGCTGCAATTTCTGTTATTAAAACTGATTTTAAAAATCTATTGACCGCTCTATTGATTACTCCTTCAGCAACCCCAAACATGTTGTTCTTGGCAACCACAATCTCGTGGAGGGAAATCATCAAAAAATAGATATTGAAAAAAAATTCAAGCATGAATCTTATAAAAGTCTTGCAGAAGGTGATGACATCATGCTCCTTAAAGTAAGTTAAAATGATTTTAAGTAACAGTTTTGAGGTTGTGTAATTCTGGGATGTTATTATTTACATAAAATTTGACATTTCTAATGTTAACTTTATCATTTTGTATGCCATCAGCTTTCTACAAAAGCTCAACTAGGCCACAATGTACAAATAATTCAGCTTCCATCTGCTGAAATGAACCTAGCAGAAAAGGAAGAGTGTCAGGTGGCCGGATGGGGATTCATGGAAAACGACAATTCTCCTAATGAGCTGAGAGTGGTGGATGTGCCTGTCATTAACCAACAGACCTGTAAGGAGAAATGGAACTCCCCGATTCCTGCCAATGTTATCTGTGCAGGTGGATATGGCACGGACAAAGGAATCTGCCAGGTATGTTTCCTGTCTTTTCAATATCAACTGGATTCTTGTCG
Organism: Apistogramma diplotaenia; assembly: GCA_015052665.1. Lineage (NCBI taxonomy): Eukaryota > Metazoa > Chordata > Actinopteri > Cichliformes > Cichlidae > Apistogramma > Apistogramma diplotaenia. The sequence continues at coordinate 10,052 of VOQJ01031280.1, forward strand.
ACAAATGTATAAAACACTTGATATCAACTGACAAATGAAAATACTTCCTCCTCGCAGGGTGATTCTGGTGGTCCTCTGGTGTGCAAAGGTGTTGCTGTTGGCATTGTTTCTTTCAATGATGATATGAAATGCAAATATCCAGATGTACCCAATGTCTATACAGACATCAGAAAATACCTTGAATGGATCAACAGCACTGTGAATCACACGATTTTTTTGGTAAAAACTTAAACATTTTGCTTTTGCATTATTGAAATATTACAATTTTAGTGTTGTTTTATCTGCTTGGTTGTTAATATGACCAGAAAAGGGAAATAAAAATGTATCTGACAATCCACAGTCTAAGTTACTTTATTACTATGTTATCAGCAGACAAATGCAGACTATGCAGAAAGTTTTTCTCACGTGAAAGCAGGATAAACTAATATCAAGGTTATCATGTCAAAAGAAATTCTATTTAAATGAGATGCACATGCAATACACACTGGATTTCCTGCTACATGTCAGAACAGTGACTCATGGACGCAAACCTGCTAAGAAGGGTGGGTTAGGGTTAACCCAACCCTAACAATGTTGTGTTCAAAAAAGATTGCTTGTTCAGTGAGCTCTTAGCATGCACATAATGGCCACAGGGCCTAATTTATCAGGATTATATCACCAAACTGTGAGTAGATAAGCCTGATCCCAGGAAATGAACTGTGTGTAACCTCCAAATTACTTACTTTTCTCGGGGTGCATCAACTCTGTTGTGTATCTTAGTTTATTAGGCAAGTCACTAGCAAACAAGCATCCCCCTGTTAAATCCACGACTGAATTTAAAATTCTTCTCCTCGCATACAAGGTCTTGAATAAGCAGGCCCCATCTTACAGTATCTTAAAGACCTCGCAGTACCACATTACCCCAATACACCTTACAATGAAAAGCACCTTGAGGTGATAGTTTGTTGTGACTTGGCACTGTATAAATAAAACTGAAGTGGGTGAATATTTCAGACAATCAACGATGTGAAGTGGCACTGATCCCAAAAGAGCTAAATGATGTCATAATTATGAGGCGGGTCCTTGGAAAGTTTTATACCTGGTATGATTTTGTTCACTTTTACAAACA
>VOQJ01031284.1:4680-25952 GCA_015052665.1 Apistogramma diplotaenia
TTTTTCACCCGCTCTTTGCTAACTGTGTTTTTGCGGTTTGGCTAAAATGGATTAATCATAACCCCCCCCCCCCTCCAAAAAAAAACAACTGCTGTGAAAATGAGACCAATAAACAATATGAAGCTGCTAGACGGAAAGCTGAGAATAGTTTATGGTGATGGACCATGCTGCACTGGTGCACCGGTATCCATGGTCACTGTTAGGTTAGCTCCTGGGTAGCAGCGGACACATTACAAGAGCTGAAAAACTCACAGCTCACACTGTAGCACACACACATTTAACCTTCAGTAGAAAAGTTTCATATGAAAATAACTGACTAAATGTAAACAGGGATCATGCACCTCAGTGAATTGTTGCTGCTAAAACGACACCATTTTATATATTTATCACTCATATTAATAGTGGGGTTTTTTTTTGCCTTATTGCCATTTAATATGCTCTGGCAGTACAATCACTAGCATTAAGACTTCACATGCCACCCGATTACAATTAAATTAACTCAAGGGTAGCAGCACTTCTTTATTTAAACAGTGCTTCGCTTGTTTGCTTATTTTTTCAACTCCAGGCATCACTGGGAGTGAATTAAGAAATACTTGTTGTAGTCACTTAAAGAAAATGAAAGATACTATGTGTTATCTTTATAATAAGATGCTTTACGGTGCCTTGAACTCTCAAGTCTTTCTAATAATTTGTTGTTAAAGCATCAGTTGGAAATCTTTAACAAAGCGTGAAGTTTTTATAGTTAACTGGTAGAAGGACTAATCTAAGCTACACTTACAGTAAGTGCTTGGAAATCACTTAATCAGAGAAATATCTTGTAGTTCATTCAGAAGTGGACTAGAAGATGTGTAAACCAAACAATAACGAGATTCAGAGAGAGAAATGCTGGATCTGCAGGAGAGTATAATTTTCCAGATTTGGAGAATTCATAGTACACTTTTTTTTTTAATTGAAAGAAATTGCTCAATTATACTTTTCTGGGTTTTGAAAAAGGCAGTAATTAGTTAATTATGCCACATATCTAAATCTCGCTAAAATAAGAGGGCGTTCTTTTCATATCTGGGGATTATTCCTTGTGAATGGAGCAGTCTGTCAAAAGACATCTCGACAGCAATAATGCCCGACACTATCTGGCAGAAACCAGGCTTAAACAAAAGTACATTTAAACGAATCTCTACCTCAGAGCACAGCGATCACAGGCCAGTGTGAAGACGGACTGAAAAAAGAAGCATTGTGAGAGTGCTGAAGTGTGACATTGTGAGATTTGGACTGAGCATACTTGCAGACAACACTAACCTAAATTGACCAAGCATGACTTCATTTTGCAGTAAATAGATGAAATATAGATGAAATATACAACAAGACCCAAAGCTGTTTGACAAAAACTGAAATTAATGTTTAATCCAGGCAGTCTTTAGGGATAATCAGTGAACGTGGCGGCGCAGGGACTGAGAGCAGCCTGCTGCAGATGTAGCCACACCACGAACCTAAAACCAGATCAGCCTTTTTTTTTCTTTACACAGCAACTATTCATAAGGTGCCTCTATTTTCATTACGCTACATATTTTTAAAGAAATTTTCTTTTATTGTCAATTAATGTTGAACAATTTTCAGAGATAAAAAAATGTACTTCAAACTTGAACTTAGATTCCAAAGTCATCAAACAGTTTGCCCCCAAAAATGCTCAATTCCCCGAAAAACAATATGTTTTCCTTAAAGCTACAATATTAAAAGTAAAAATACTCATAAAGCGGTTGTTTTAGTTTTGGTTTCCAAAGAAATTGTCCAGTTGCTTCTTCGGCAAAATAACTGCCAGAAGGCATATGTCACTTTTTTCTGCATGCAGGCAGTATCTAGTATCTATCTATCTAGAGCATCAAACATTAAAAAAAAGGAGAAAACAGTCCAGCTAGCAGTCACATGAGATATTTGTGTTTTTCCCATTCTATCAATTATCATTGAGGAAAGATGAAATGAGTATCAATTTAACAGTGGAGGACAGAGCAGAGAGATTGCAGGATTTTGTTTGAGGAATCCAACTACAGAACACAGTGCAGGCACATTGATGCTCTGTATGCATATACAGTAAGCTGCAGATAAAGGAGCTGTGTATGGATAATGAAACAAGGAAGATGCAGTATGTACGTGCTGGCACTCTCAAATGTGCCTAATCCTTAATCAGTCCTTAGAGAGGCACCAAGCTACAGTAATGAGGTGCACCATCAACAGCTCAACACAAACTCATTTCTCCAGAGTAATGCACAAGCCTCCTGGCCACAGGATCCAAACTCTCTACAGCACAAAATAACCTGAAATGTACCAGTGACTTTCTATTAGGTGATTCTTTAAGGCTCTTTTGTTTCTTTACTAAAGAGTAATGTGTTATGTTTTAGCAACAGGCATAAGACTGTGGAAATTCAATCATTTCAACAAATGCGCTGAATACAGGTAGCTGTAAATTTTACAGTAACGTACTGGCAGTTGGATGTCATAAACTTACAGTAAAAGGCATTCACAGCAGCCTTACTGTAATTTACAGTAAATAAAGCTGCTACTGTAAAAAGTGTTTACAGTGAAGTTACAGTAACTTTACTGTAACTTTTTAAAATGTAATTTTAAAATGTAATTTTTTACAGTAAATTTGCTGTAAACACTTTTTACAGTAGGCTGCTGACATCCAGCTGCCAGCAAGATGCTGTATTTTCATTTACAGTATTTTCTAGTTTTTAGTTAGTGCATAAAAAGTGTCGCTTTATTTAAAATTTACGTATTTGTCAGAGAAAACAACACTGTGTTCTTTGAGCTTAGCGTAGTGCTACACTTTCAATACAATACAATTTGTACAATTTCTTAAATCTTATTTCAGATTTTCTACACATAAAGCTTCTGTTTTTGACTTTTCAGCCAATTCTCATGTCTATCATTAAGTTGTTTCAGCTCAGGTTACATTTAAGCTCTCGCTGACAGAAGCACAGGATATTTAAAGTATCAGTGTTGTACAACCTTGTCAGCTGGGATTGTGATGACTGACATGAGGTCATTTTCAGCTGGTTGGCATGTTTTTTGGCATCTTAAATTACACAGTCATGAAACACTACTCTAGGATGACTCTGGCACACAAATGTAAAATTTTATTGTCATAAATGATGAATATGCTGAGGAAAATGGGATTTTCTCCTCACTGTAATGTGAAACTCTGCGACTCTGAAGTGAGTCAATTTCAATTTGAAATTTCTGTTGGTGCAATAAATGAATTTAACTTGTCAATGCATGCAGAAAACGACTCTTGGCCACTACAGGGTGGCAAAAAGAAAGCAAAAACCCATCAATAACAGACAAAGCTGTCCTTAAGTGTGAATGACAGCTGAGGGGAATCTGTGGTGCTTTTAGCTTTCATAGGCTGTGCACCACTCTATTCATCTCTCAGTCTTGTTTTGGTATAAACACATAATTTGACATATCCAACTACTTTCCTGTTTTGAAAACTGTTGTTAGAGCCTTGTAAGGAGCAGGCGCAGGTGTGAGCTACATGCTTATGATGCTGCAACTTTTGAGTTTACCTCACACGTTTTCCCCTCTCTGCTTTTCTCACCTGTGTATCATCTTCCTGCTTCCCACAATAGATGTGAAAATAAATAGCAGAATATATAAAACAGTAATGCAAAAATCTACAGCGACAACATTAAAAACCCTGTTCAAAATTTTTATGCATGAAAGTTTGCTGCACATTTTCCTCATATGTTTTTCTCTGTGTGTGTGAGATCTGTTCCAAAAGAACAAAACAAAAACAAAAAACAAAACAAAAAAATGTAAAAGCCTACCTTTGTGAACTTTGGAGGTAATTGTCCTCAAATCTAGATGGGATTTTGGCTCACTAGAGCATATCTGTCCTGTTCTAGCTGGTTGCTTTGCACCCGAGATGGAATTTGAAACCACGCTGTCAATATGCTGCACACTTGCGAGATCACACTTGTGCGCAGTCTCTGTCAGGGAGAGTTAAACTTGTAAGACTCAATACCAACAGTGCCAACAGAAATGTAGACACGAGGGTGGACTCAAGAAAAAGACAGTGATGGCAAAAAGCAGAAGGGCTGCTGCTGTAAAAATATATCACAAGGTGAATAAAAGGATTAATGTGCTTACTTAGCTGACAACAGCTCACTGACACCCACTTTACATCTGTCTCAAAGCTGTAGGATACTATTTTTATAGCTCTTATATAAATTAGTCTGGCCATTTGTTGCTGAACATTTAAATTAATATAAAAATAGCTACATAAAAAGCAGTTTGTGTGTTATGACATTTATAATAAAAGAACATTATGTTTATCTAATTTATTTAATTCAAAATCACATTTGGGAAGATAATAAAAGCACACAATATAGGAATCTATGCTTTTTCTGTTTCCTCACGTAAACAGTGTTGCAGACTTTTACAAAGAGCTGTAGGAAAGTGGAGCATGAAGGAGGTGGGAAGGTTGACACATAATTTCACTGCAGGTGAAGAGGGGCAAGCGGAAAGTTGGGAACAATCCCAGTGCATATCTGTGGCATCTGTTAAAATGGCTTGCCAGACCAGCAATGGCACCACGGCTTCCACTGCTGCAGAAAGTTTTCAACATTTCTCAAAAACACATTAATGGCGGCTACAAATTTTTCCATTTCTTAATAAAATGTATTCATTTTAAAAATGCAACACTTTGTAGCAATCGCGCTCTAATCTTGAGTAATGTCGCGGCTGATTTTTTTAAACATGTGCACCAAGTAATAACATTTGATGAACACATTTACAGAGCGTGATTCAAGGTGAGACAGCAAATATTCCCCAAATCACCAAAGAAAAATTCCAAAAAAAAATTATCATCCTGTGGTCTATTTCTATGATAACCATTGTGCTTTGTTTTAAAGTTAGCTTCAATATTTGTGAATAACAAAATGAAAGTGTGCTTTTCTGGCTTTGCTGACCACTGAAAACCAGTCACATTCACCTTTTCCTACATATTCATTCTTCACTTTAGCATTTTATTTGCACACACACCTATGGCCAATTTAGAATCAGCAATTAACCTAGCATGCACATCTTTGGACGGCAGGAAGAAATATTAGTACACAGTGTCACTGAGAGCATGCACTCTCCATACAGAAAGGCCCCAGCCAAGCATTAGATTTGAATGCAAACAGCACTAACAGCTTTACCACAAAGCCTCTAGCATAAATATTAAATATTATACAGCATAAATAAGGAAATGCATTTGAATAAAGTGCTGCAATTTCTGTTGTTTTCAAGATTTTATTGCAAATTTGTATCGATTCCAAATATCACTTATCCGTCTCCGGGATTACCGCTTATTAGGTTTGATATCGGCTTGAATAAAACATATCTGTCAACTCCTAATCTATTTCTGACAACCTAATAGGCAAAGGGAAAAATGAGTGCATAGTCTGACTCTGACTGAGCAGCAGAGAAATGCACACTGTATAAGTAGCCTGTGGTGACAACGCTGACAGAAGTGCTAATATGATGGTGTCATATCAGATTTTACAGAGAGGAGCTTACTTCCGTGGAAATGTAAAACAATAAAGCTAGCTTTGCGTCTGGCACATGCACATGCATCCTGATTCATTACACTCACGACACGATCAAAACCGTGCATCAGCGCGCACAAGCATGCGCATGCACCGTACACGACGCATTTAATCGCAGATGATTCATGAGCAAACAGTTAAGTAAGATAAAATCTGTCACTCATATGTTTAACCTGGTCCAGTTTGCTAACGCAGCGCTCTGTCCTCGAGCGCAGATGTCAGAAGGCGCCGCTGCACGTCTTTCAGAAGGCGCTGATTAGAGATTTAAATGTATGTAATTACAGAAAGCAAGATAATTAAGGATGAATAGTAATCTTCTCTAGGCATTTTGCAGTGAAATGTTCTGGCATTAACTCAAATGTTTCTTAATCCAAAGGAAGTAAGGCAAAAGAAATGTTGCTTTGTTTGCAAATGCAATCAAACACACATTGTTTTGTTCCATTTCTTTGATGTGCACATGTGTTTGGTTGCTCTCGATCGCTATCTTCATGATGTCCAAAACATGACCGAGGCGTCGCATTACAATTAGGTGAAATCGCTGACTGGATACAGACAGCGTGCAGATGGACCAGTCTGATGCCTGTTTAACATGCAATCAGCCACACAGGCACTTTTACGCAATTCAAAGCTCCCTGAACCCATTATAAATGTTACTTTAAGATGATTTTTATATAATATCTATGTTTAACCAACCACACAGACTAACTGCTAACTAGGAATATGTAGGTCAGATGACCTAGAGGTATGATCAAGCAAAGATTAAAGAACTAACTTCATATGGCATGCTTTATTCCAGCTGCCTCGTATATGGCCTCGGTTTCCTCTGGCTTCACATCCCTTGATGTTAAAGGAGCATGTACTCAGAGTGTTTGAGGTTTCACATGCAGGCAAGGCATATGCTGCAATCGTGCCTAATGGGCAAGCAAAAAGGATGGCACATTTCTTATCCTTTCTAACAGTGGTTCATTAAAATTGGCAGCAGAGCCTACAGTTTGTTAGGCAGCCGTGTGATGTTAAAAACGCAACAACTGGAGCACATTCCCTGGTGACATGCAACAGATCTGAGTTTAGAAGTGCCTCAGATGCATTAAAGTGGAGGACTGCCACAGAGGTTTAGATTTTGTATGTACAAGAGGTAACCATTTCTCACAACAAATACTAAGATTTGTTTTCATACATACAAGTGTTTTCTTGACTAGACAGCTCAAACTATTGACAGCAACGCCAGTTACGCCTTTACTGCAGTTTTTTGTTGAGGTAGCCATTAACAGGTTTATTTTTTTTTTCAATTTAGCAAATATATTGCCAACATTTCCTGTTACACTGCTTTGCATCACATATATTTCTAAGTAGTTTTAGGATGTTAAGAGGAAATAAAAAGCTGCTCTGTAAACACTGTGAAGAATATTGTTTCTGCAACACTTGTTAATACAGAAACGAAAATATTCATAAGTAGTTGCATGAGCTGCAGGTAAATTGTAGCTGATAAAAAAACGAGGTTTGGTTAGTTTAATAGCTTAAAGGATGACATCCAGGCACACCAAACTCAACAGCTACCACTTTTTTGGCATTCACAACTCTCTACAAAAATGATTTTTAAGACTGGAGCTCTGAATATAACACATCACTGGTGTCTTAGGTCTGTATCAGGCTTTATCTGCTGCAGATCAATGACTGTTTCCCCTTTTCATGCAATAACACAAGAGGATGTAAGTATGAATAGAAGTTCTATAATGTAAAACTTTTAAATTCAAGTGTTAGAAGCAGACTTTTCTAAAAATGTGCCTGCTTCGCTGAAGGAAAAAAAATGTTCTGCCAAAGAAGAATCTCAGTTATTATTATGTATTGTATTGTGGCAGGGGGTATGCAGACATGTTTACAAAACTAGGGCCTTGATGCTCAAACATTTTTCTCCTTTTGTTATAGACAGAAAGGAAACACAGGCGACAAATATCAAGACCAGTGGGGAAAACTGAAAAGAAATGCTTCCTCAAGAACTGAAGTGGCTCAGTGCAAAGCAGTGGTGTAAAGCAGACAGTGAACGGTGGTGCACATGGACATGCAGGCCTTACAGGTATTTGCTCAGTAACTGATCTGCTTGGTCTTCCAGCAAGTGAATTTGTACTGTATATTGTGTTGTTGTGCTACAAGGTGGGGGACCTCACTAGTCATAGTGCACCGGGATGAATTCTGATTAGTCTCAGTCACTTTGCCAACTCGTGATAAGCCTTCAAAGGAAAACCTGAGGATAAAGCATCAAAGCTGAACTTCAGGAGGTCCTAAGGTATCAACTTGAACATGGTCGATCGGGTTATGCGAGGAATCTGATGCAACAATGAAAATGAAACATTTTCACAATTTATGCTTTTCTTGAGAAATTACCTGTTGCGCCATTTTTTCAGTTTCTCCCCTCTGACATTTACAGTCTGGATTTAAAAGTAAATTCAGTCTGTTTGTTTGTTTGTTGTTGTTGTTGTTGTTTTTCCTCAGAGCCTGTGCTCCCAGTGTGAATGTGTCATGTTCCTCTGCACCAGTGCAGTAATAGAGATGGCACAGCGCATTTAAACAGCCTGAAAAAGGCAACAGAATTATTTAGATTTTACTATAATTATATATTATTATCATATTTAGCAAAAAATCTGCATAACTCACATCAGTGACAGACACTAAAACGTCCATCACCAAGCAGTGCAGAAGAGAATTGGTTATCGACACCCATCGAACATACGTTATGATCACCTGTCGAATATTGTGCTGTGGTGTCTGCACCAAGATGTTAGCAACGGATCCTTTAAGTCCTGTAAGTTGTGAGGTGGGACCTCCACGGATCGGACTTGTTTGTCCAGCACATCCCACAGAAGCTTAATTGGATTGAAATCTGGGGACTTTGGAAGCCAAAGTGCCTGATAACTGTATATTCTTCTGTTTGAGTGATTTTAAAAATGTAAAGATATTTTTTTTAATGTTTCTCCAATCTTATTTCTACAGCTTCAAATATAAACTAAAGTGGAATATTTCGGGGTAGCTGTGGGAAAAGGGTGGGTTCTACGTCCACTGAGAGTCTAATGCCAGATTAACTCCCAAAAGGGATTCATTAGTCTACCTGGCCAAAGGGCAAATTGCATATGGGTGGTGCCATCTGGTACATCACTTGACCACCCTTGGCAGCATTTATAAAGTGAAGATATTCTTGCCAGAACTACATGCCAAACAAGCTAACAGGTCATGAAGTTGAGAGAGAGAGACAGACTGAGAGAGAGAATTCATCCATGCTGAAAATTCATAAAAAGATGTAGCGAGGCAGTAAATGAAATTAATGGCTGCAGACTGTAGCAGCATCTATTGTACCATGAATGAGTGAAACGTATTCTAAATTCATTACCCTTAAAACAATTTAATAGAAAGAGCATATGTGAACACTATACAGAAGATGTGCAAGTAACTTGTACTGAAATCTGGATTTGTTTTCAGCAGCTTCCAGCATTTCTTAGTCTGCTGCCAGTTAGTGCAGTTTCCACGCCACAGCAGAGCCATGCTCGATAACTAGGAAGCACCATCTTGAATGAATCACATTTATTATCATTGATCTACCACCAAATTCCTGCTCCAGTCTCATTGAGTCTGCCTCCAGAATATTGGCTCCTCACTGCTCTTATAGCCCAGCTGCCATAAAGTACCAATGTGCACAGAGACTCGCTGACTATGAATGAGGGCACAGGCCTATAGAAACAGGTCCATGCTCTTGACATTTTAATTCACCAACTGAGATTACTCGAGCGCCATCTCATACAGCATCCAAAATGCAATTTATTTTGAGCTTTTTTTCCTTTGCTTTTAGCACAGATTCCATTCATAAGCTACCACTTGCTTTACTACACAGCTTTACATACCAAGAAGTATATTGTTATCCAGCACGCACACAAAAGCATTCAGTCAGTCCCAGGAAACCACTGGATTCTTTTCAACACACTGGAAATAAAAATGTATAAAACAGATTTATTTTAATCTGTCATTGAAAAAATTACTGTACAAAAGCTGTTGTTCACTTTTTTACACACTGAACTACTGTTACATTTGGGCCATTTGTGTCATAGTCTGGAAACCAAATGCTCTTCTCCCTCTGCCCTCCCTCTCTGACTGTCTCTCTAGAATAAAATCTTGGGTTTCTGACAATTTTCTCAAATTGAATAATGATAAAACAGAAATCTTGCTGATTGGTGCCAAATTGACTCTTGCAAAACCCAATCACTTTGCACTCTCCATTGATAATTTCACAGTCCCCATCTCCTGGGTGGGGTCTGGGTGTCATCCTCGATAGCACGCTTTCTTTTGAAGCTCATGTCAAAAACCTCACTCGGCCTGCTTATTTTCACCTACGTAACATTAACCGCCTGCGTCCTTCTCTCACACCTGCCAGTAAAGCAACTCCTGTCCACGCCCTTATCACTTCTCGTTTGGATTACTGCAGTTCACTTCTCGCTGGTCTACCACTCGAACTTCCCCGTAAACTCCAGATGGTTCAAAACTCAACAAAAAAAAAAAGCTGCACGTACAGTATATTAACCGAACCTCTTTCGATTCAATTTTATTTATACAGTGCCAAATCACAACAGTCACTTTAAGGCGCTTTTTATTGTAAGGTAAAGACTCTACAATAATTACAGAAAACAGTCAAAACGACGACGGATGGGACTAATGTGTTGAGTAGCTCTCTTCCACAGCATGTCTTTTGTCCTGTCTCTCTCTCCTCAGGCCCAAGCGGTCACAGCAGATGACTGCCCCTCCCTGAGCCTGGTTCTGCTGGAGGTTTCTTCCTGTTAAAAGGGAGTTTTTCCTTCCCACTGTTGCCAAGTGCTTGCTCACAGGGGGTCGTTTTTACTGTTGGGTTTTCTCTGTAATTATTGTAGTGTCTTTATCTTACAATATGAAGTGCCTTGAGGCGACTGTTGTGATATAAATGAAACTGAAATGAAGTGAACATTTTTTTTATAGAACCTTTACTTTTCAATTATTTTAATATTTTTTTCAGAATTTAACCGTAACTCTAGAAAACCAATAAAAAGCTACATATTGTTATTACATTGGGTTAAAGTCTTTCCAATCACTAAACAAAATCTGACAGACATAAAATAATTTACAGAAAAAATAGAAAGTCTCATCTGTATTAAATTTATTCATTTAATAAAAAAAATCAAATATATGCGTACTGCACAATCCACCACTACGTATCTTTTATTGACCTAACATGCAAACACTCACATACAATATATTAACATAAATGCTCATCCTCACTTACAGGTATTACTCCATTACTGTAAGTTCCTCTACATTACTGAATGATCAGAAGCCCGATGAGAGAATCAAATAGACTCCCTTCAAAGTTTATTTAAGTTTCCAAAAATAAGTACACTTTACTAAACTAGACTGAAAACAGCTAAACTGACATGTCTGTAAATGACAGTGCCTGACAATGGTCGTTATTGTCTTCCCACCTCTCTCCTTCTCTCTCTCTGCTCTCTTTAGACTAAATGGCACAGGCCAGGTTCAGCACACTGGGCAGTAATAGCTAAAAGACTGCCTGAGCATGTGAAAGGTTGACACCTCTATCTTTGAGATCTATTGACTCCGGTACAGCTGAGGTCCCCTCTCACATCTGAGTCTTAACTATACTTTCTTTATTCCGGCTGTGGAACATTTTAAAGGGCCTTTATTCAGCTGACATGACCTACATTAGAGGGCAAAAGGGAGCTCAATCAAACTTGCAAACAGAATTAAAGGTTGTTGAATGATGGAAGCCTGTGTGAATACTCTGCAATGTTAAGAAAGAGTAAAAAAAAAGATGGCTTTGAGCAAACCAGCGCACTGTTGTGGGATTAATACTCAAGATGAAATGTTAACTTTTAAAATAAGCATAATGAATGACTGCAATCAAAGGCATTCTGGATGTAACGGGACCTGCCTTTTCCCTACACCGATCTAAGAAACATTTAAAATGCAAAGTAAAAGTGGGTTACCAACTATCTGATGATACACTGGTTCCGGCTCACTTTCTGCAGTATGCTACTCTATATCATATTTTTATTACCTCCAGACATTTTTCCAATTCAAAAAGTTTAGCCAGGAAATTAAAGTTATTAAAATACATCGTGTGGTTTGAAGCCTCTCAAAAATGATATTTTCATGTGACGGGACGGAAATGTACGTGTGCCCTTTAACAGAATCTCACGTTGAAGAGTCAAGAAATTTATTTCCATCGTTTGATGACTTTTATTGTAGGGGTGATAAAACAGGTGCGCTGTAATACATTGTAAAGCTTTACCTTGCAACTATCAATAATTAGCCATATGCTGGTGCACACTTTAATAAAAATATTGCTGTCACTCTAAAAAGATTTTCCCTCCAAGCTGACACACTGCGGTCACTACTTCCTGTAGTCTCATTGTCTTTGAAACTGCTGCTTTGAAGACAGGGACCAGGTGTGTGACCGATCGCCGTCTGCTGCTGGTTTGACTTTATTTGATGTGTCAGAGTAAAGCTGGCAGTTACATGCAATACAGCCATTAACTGTGATAAATAAGCAAAAATCACCAATATTTTGCTGCTTACACAAAAATTCACATTAACTACTTAGATTCGGAATCCAACCAGAATTCAGACTTGAAACAGAAATTCGGAAAATTCTCCACAAGTAGTGATGTACATGTACTTGCTACAGGATGGCTGTTTAACAGTCATTCAGCAACCTTGCTGTTGTATACAGTAGGTATATAACCAGAAGAATAATACTGAGCCGAGTCCCTTATTGCAAAGGCAACACGTCCTCCAATCCCAACAACAATATCAGGTGTTTGTTCCAAAACAATAAATATGAGCATTTCCAAAATAAATGCTCCTCTGCATGGCTTTGCATGTCGTATGGCTGCAGCTCTTGCGGTAGAGTTGGTCATTGGAAGGTTGGTGGTTCAATCCCTGAGTGCTCCAGTCTGCCTGCCAAAGTATCCTTGGGCAAGATACTGAAGCATTTGTATGAATGGGTGTGAATGAGGCATGTTGTTTAAAGTGCTTTAAGAGAACCAGTTAATGTATTTAATGTTTAGACTTTTTCTGTGGCATCTAATGCTATTTAATACTATTTCTTTCTTTGGACTGTTTTCTAAATGCCAACCCAAACAACCCATCTTTTATCCCTATGTGTGATTTCTTATTATTTTATTATTAAAAAAAGAGTCAAGGAAATAAATCTCTTGATTAATCAATAATTCAAATAGCTGCAGCCACAGTATTTATCAATTTAGTCTTTCCATCAATAGAAAAGATTTTATTTCCCACAAGTAAACCTCTTTATATAGAAAATTAAGTCTAAGCCATAAACAGTTTCCTTTCAATGGACTATTAAACCTGGAAAGATTGATGATAAATTATTGGTAGACTAGAATAACACATGAAACAATGCATACTTGAGAGCCTTTAGAAGCATGTTTGCACATTCTTTTTACGGTTTTATTACTTGTCAACAGAAATCCGCAAACTGGAAGTAAACCCAATTACTGAGTGAAATCACATCTGTCTGCATGTTGAAGTGGGAAAAATGCATCGAGCATGATTGATCTTACTGCTGCTCTGCCATCTGGATCTCCTCTCCATCACCCAAATCACCCACTTTCAACTTTTTCCACTGGGGCCTGAGACCCAAATTGAATATGTCCAAACAAGATGACACAGATAATTCCCACAATTGCTCCAACCATATGTTACCATAATTGGACACTACTGAAAGATTTTCTAACTTTCGGGTTAACTTTCAAAAATTGGAAAAACGAGTTGCAGGGATGTATAGCTACAATGCCTGGAAAACAACCATTCATTTCATAGAGTTCATCATTTTAAGGCGCCTTTGCCAATCTCTTGTCAGCTCTGCCCTCCGTTTATGCCGATGAAAAGCCCACGTGCTTGACACAACAGCAGAGAAGGTGCTAACAGAAACACTGTGAATATAAATATAAAAAATAAGACAATGTGTAGACTGTTTTGTTGAAATTATCTCTTGCTCCCATTAATAAAAACTGAGATCGCAGCAGATAGACAATAACAACAGAGGAGGTAATTACATCTGCGGTCTGTTCAGTACATCTATAATCAAATATGTTTTTTCACCGCGTGCCGACACAATACAGGTGTTTGTTTGGGTTGATATCCCAAAGGGAGCTTTTTTTCTTCTTCTTTTTTTTTTTTTAAATTTTCATCCAAAACTCTTTTACTGAAACAATGATAAGTGCTAGAGGCATTTCCACTCTGTACAATAAAATAACAGTTCTAGCCAGTTCCTGTACTGAAAAACCATTTTGCTTAAACGAGAAGTTATTGCAGATTTGGCAATATGAAAAAGCTATATCACAAATTGTAGGAAATTGACATGAACCTTAGATAGCAATTCTTGTGGGAATAAAAGAGAAGCAATTTAGCAGCAGTGACAAGCACAAAGTAAAATCTCAAGTCTTCCACATAAGTGCATGTTTATATATAAAACACACAGAAACGAGTCATCGTTATTTTTTTAATAGTTGTTCGAACAATACAGACAGTATAGTTAATGTAATTGTAAGGCGCATATATGTCGGATATTCTAAAATTATCTTAGATCATTCAAAAATTTTTAAAAAGTACGTTTTTTTTTTTTTAAGGTAGTGCTGTTCTACTGGTAAATATAGCTGCTAAGGTGTGCTGCCACAAATAATTACGTTATCGTGCTAAATTAAGACCATTTATTGATGTTACAGAACAAAACTAACATTTGCTGCCTGGCTGCAACATGAACCTAACAGCCACAGCTGCAGGCTGCTACCTTAAAGATAACCCAACGCATGGCTAATAGTGTTTTTGGGTTATTGTTAATAGTTAAACAGTGTGTGGCTGAGCCAGGTTAACATTTATAACAATTTAATGTCAAAGATGTTGAAACAGGAGCTTGACTGACCTCTTGAAAATTCTTCATAAAGTGCTGTTCACAGCTGTGAACATCATCTACTGTTCACAGCTGCCTGTGAGTGGAGAGGCTGTGTGAAGCTGTCACCTGGAGGAGGCGAAGACGCCACAGTTGCTATCGATAGCACTGCGAGTGAGTATCTAACCTGATCTAATATATATATATATAGAAACACTTTGGATATATACAACAAAAGTTGTAATTACTGTAAACACGCTCTTCTGCTAATTCAAAAACTGGTTATTTTTTCTAATGAACTCGATATGTGGGAAATAATTATTATATCATGTTCACAAGATGTGATGTATATGTACTTCACAAAGCCTGTAAGATTACCATTAAATCAGGCTTTGATTTGCTAAACTCATCAGTCTAATAATGCCCCAGTTACTAGGACTTATTATTAATGTAATGGTGGGCAACTTCAAACACTCTTATGTAACACATCCATTCCTTCATGTATACAAGGAGTACTCAGTGAACTTTCAGCATTCCTCCCATCTACCACCTTCATTCTGCACCTTTAACTCCATTTCTTATGCGTTATTGCTTAAATTTGCATTGTTGCAGTCCTTTGGCTACACACCTAGTATCTGGAACCAATGTGCGTTAGAAGACCGCTGTAATAAATACCAAAAAATATCCCATCATACAAGTCAGGAACTAAAGTGCATATTATGGCCAGAAGCTTCAACCATGCGTTCACTGTATTAAAGTAAGTCTGCAATATATTGCACAGCTACATGCCTCTGTCATGGGTGATGCCTGTGACCAGTTTTCCAAACAAAATTCACACCAGTCTGATGTGAACACTATACAAGAAATAAGAGCATAACAGCGTATGAATTTCCAAATCAGAGCCTTGAGACGAAGTGCTGCATGCAGTGTTATAATGTGTTTGTGAAATGTGCAAATTCCAGGACTGTGCTTGTTTTTTATCTTCTTTTTCTTTGAAAAAGTTTCAAAGATAAAGGATTGTGTGCATCCCACATCAAACTGTCAAACTCAGCAGGAAGAATTTTTTTTTTTTGTAATATTCATTTCATTATACATTTATTTATTTTTAATATGCAACCGAACTGTCTGAAGTGTAAGTCATGATTATTTTACCGAAGCGGGAATTCTGTTATTACTTATTCTTAAAGCTTGTTAAGTTAATGATTAAGTTAACAAGCTTTTCCTCAATTGAAAATGAATTTGAATATGATGTAAGTTGAGCATTAGTATAAATTAAAAAAATTAAATTCTGGTTTCACTTACCGTACTTAATTACCTTACTCCCACTTGTATTTACTCATTTCAATCACTGGTCAAATACAGGGTCATTAAGTCAGTGTTCTTCTGACCAAATTCACAAATCACACGAAAGCCTGCAGAGGACTGGCAGCTCATTCTGCAGTGGAGTACGATGATACCTGTGTCGCAAAGAGTTATTCTAGAGCATTAGTGCAGCTGCCTGGTCAAGGCTGATGCTTTGTTCACTGTGAGCCCAGGTTATAAAAATGTGGTAAATCTTTGTGGATCTCCAGGCGGGAGCAATGGCCAAAGAGAAAGTGGTCATTTTCAACAAAGTAACCAACACCCTTCCATCCACTTATCCACTTCAGGGATGTTGGCAGGGTGGGAGCCTGTCCTAGCTGTCATAGGGCGAGAGGCAGGTCACCAGTCTGTCACAGGACTAACACAAAGAGACAGACAACAATTCACACTCCCATTCACACCTGCAGCCAGCTTAGAATCACCACAGAACCTGACGTGCATGTCTTTGGACTGTGAGAGGAAGCCGGAGTACCCAGAGTTAGGTTGTACTGTAGGATGGCTGCACTGACGAGCTCTGAGACACCTCAGCTAAAAATGTGTGTTAATGTGCGTATGTCAAAAGTGAAACTGAAATATGAAAATGGTGCTGACCAACACATCGTGCCATCCACTATTTGTAGCTTTGCTCTCAGACTATTTATAATTGATATTGACCTAATTACTTTTTAAATATTTTCACAATAATTCATCCGTATAACCCAGTGCAAGTGCAACCAGAAACAGTATTTTAAACGGACTTAATTCATGAATTCTCTTGATTTAATTAGCTCTGCATGTACATGCTCTTCAGCAATCAATTTCTCCACAGTGATTAATCAACACTCCTAAAATAAACTGTTTAAGCGTACGCCTCACTCTTTACTTCAAGATGTTTGGTGGAAACTTTTGTACTGCTGTATTTCCCCCCCAATATGTTAGTGCATTTCATCACGCTGGTTTATAGTAAAGGCTAGGAGGGAAGAGGGAAGAGACATACGGCGAGGTTAAAGCTTTGTACTCACGCTCTGGATTCATCATGCTAACTGGTGCATGACTCAGTCCTAAACACAACAGCTGGTGGTCTGAAGAGCCCGCAGTAGAGCCCCGGGGTGTGAGTTGACCAGCCCACTCATTTACCGGCAGCTTACACAGGGGACACAAAACAGCAGGGTTCTGGGAGCAAGAGAGGAGTCTGGCATCTTTTCAGATTCTAACACCCTGCAGCTGCCAAAGAACAAAGATGAGCCAAGAAGCATCACAATGGCACCTGTTTCACCTTACGTGTAATGAAATTCAAGAGTTAAAAAGATTTAAACACTGAACAGAGGCTGTTCAGTCGTAACAAACCTTTCTGAAACGTCGGCGCCTCCTTTGCAAGAGCACTTAAATTAGTAAAGCTGAAACTCTTAATGCGGATGGTACTCTGAAGCGAGCCTCATCAACATCCTCTGAACAACAAACTAGTCTTCACCTAATATTAAGACTACAGAAGCTTTACACATTTGTCATAGCTGGGCTCTCCGGAGCTACACTATGTGGCACCACTCAAGTCAGTGGTGTGAGTCTAGTGAGCCTAAATATCTTTTCTTGCAAGACTTGTAGCTCCACATTCTCCACAGCTATAAGGATAGGTGATTTAGCTGGTTTGCTGGCTCACCCCTGCTGTACTTCTTTAGTTCCAGATGAGTTCCAATGTCTTTAGCACATTGCAAGTTGTACATCGAACATGCCTCATCACAACCCAATTTTATGAAAAAGGGGGGGGGGGAGGAATATTCAGAGCGTTCATACATGCAGGATGATAGCTCCAGTTATACAGAGCTATTATAACACACTCTCAAAAAACATTGTGCATGTTTTTTTAGGCAAACAAAATCTTTAGAGAGAAGTATTTGAATTATTATCTAAATTGCAGAGCTTCTTTGTCATTTCTTTTCTCATACTATGTTGTCAAAGAATTTTAGCAAAACTATAATAAAATCCAGAGACAGTGTAATTTTGGTTCTCACAGATTTCTGTTTGTATACAGTAGAGAAATGATGTAACACACGGAGCACACCTCTGACACAAAAACAGTGTCATTATATCCCCTAAGGCATTTCACTGCAAAGCCTATTATTTAATGTTATAATTAAAGCTCACAAATGTGACTGGGAGGGTTAAGATCTGCCCTCGACATATTTGCATTAATATAAAAATAATAACGACCTCCAATTAGTCTCTCCACCTCAAAGCTGCAAACGAGATCACTCTAAAGTAGGTCGTGAACTTGTGTAATCGGTATAAATTTCCTAATTTATAACCGGAACAGCGTGTCTTATGCTGACTAACAACTGCTGCTATCTGAAAATGCAATTTAGAGCAGATTGTCAGATGTGTTGCGATGTTGGCACTGTGATTTCCTCTTCTCTTGTCGCCTTGTGAGCCAGCATCTATTCACTGGAGAGGTATAGTCTTACAGTTCAGACTCTTTTGTTAAGACTGCTGCAGTGCTGCTTAAACCGATGAATTGGACTTAAATAACAGTTCTTGAAACATTACAGCACGCCGCCAGATAATATTAGGATCGACTGTCAGTGAACAAGCGCATATACAGTAACATTTAGCTCCTTTTTTTAAACTTTTTTAATGTTTTGGAAATGAGGGAAGCAGGCGCAAACACGACTTCACACAAGCAGCTTACTGTGAACACAAAGCCCCCTTTTTTTTCTTGTCACCCAGTTTCCCAAAGTGAACCTTCACTGACTCAAAAAAAAAAAAGGGGAAAAAAAGCATATAAAGCATCCACTAAAAAGATCCCCATCCAGTCACTGAGTACCTTAAGTGGACGTAATTAGATTCTTATTTCAGTTATGAAAAAGTTTCTGGTTAGGCTGCAAATTGCTCATGAGTCATTTGACTCTTGCATGGCTTTGAGTTGATTTCACTTGTTAGACACATTACTTGTTAGATTGTTGAGTACTTTGGGTTAGAAGAACAGATTTAACCGATTTTCTGAAAGAAAAGGACGTGTTTTTTTTCTCAAAAAAGAAGAGAAAGCCCAACACATTATAGACTGAGACAACAACAGCCTATTCTGAATATAAAAGTCTAGTCTACTTACAAAGGTTTTACAGACTGAATTTGGTGACAGCTTTTTAAAAAAATGCTCTATGCTGACCAATAATAAATAGCTACCAGTAACAACTAAAACCTATACAGCCAATATATTCATTTATTCATCTGTGTTATGCAGCTTTATTATTGTGCAAAAAATCTTTAAAAGGTCCCTTTGCTGAGTCCACATTGGACACAAATCACACATCGCTTTGAAGCCGACGCCTGGTGGCTTGCTGACGGTCCACGCTCTGGTTGCCTAGGTAACCTAATTACCAGACAGTAAAAAATAGGTACATAGCATCCAGGAGAGAAATGAAGCCAGTCCAGAAGTGCCTTAAACTTGTATTCTAGCTGAAGGCCACCAGATGGCAAAAGCTGTAGTTGCAAAAAGACTTCTGACCCCATAAAAGTTTATGGGGAAAAAAAGCTTTCAGTCTTGACCTCTGAAAGCACTTTCCTGTTGAATTTATGGTCTCGATCACTCATTTCGGGTGACTCGATGATACCAAGATTTACATAAAGATTTACATGTTTCAAAAAGGAGGATTATCTGTAGTATGAAGCCACATGCTTGTTAGTTAATGTGTTTGTGCTGTGAGTGACAGCTTTTTGCAACCAAGATGGTAACGGCAGAGGCTTCACAAACCAGTGGGTCACGTCGTAGCTACGTTAATTTTTATATACCGTCTATGGTATTTAACTGCTGCTGTAAATCACTGCTATTCTTTACTCTCATTGGTCGTCACTTTGATTGCTCACCTGGAAAAAGAGAAAAGTTTTTAAAAAATGTACATCCACTTCCTATCGCTAGCAGCTATTTTGCTATTCAAATTCTATGTTGAGCTCGCTGTAATAGCTCTTAAGTAATCAATAACTGTTTGAGTTATGCAGGGTTTTTTTTTATGACTTGTTTGCAAAGGTTTAGCTTTTCAGGTGACCTGTAATACAAATCTATGTGCATGCTGGAAAAGTATTAAGGAACAGACTGATGCACATGTGCATCTATAGGATTTGTTGACAAAAAAATACTAATTTCAAGACATTTTTTAACTTAACTGGACATAAAATGTTTCTTGTTTTTCAAGCCTTCCTTTTTTCAATTTCATTTTGTTAAAAAAAAGCACGAGAAAGATTAAATAATTACAGTATTGAAATATTCAATTTGATTTTCCGTGGCTTTGTTTGTTCTGGGGAAAAAAGCATCTAGATGTCAGAGCATCTGCCCTATTGATTTTGATACAACAGCCCCCTGTGGTTTCACTACAGTTAAGCCACCACTGAGGCCTTTCAGGGTTAGACAGCGTCTTTGTATCTTTAACACAACAAACGTGTCATTTTCAGCTCTGTGATGCCGGTGACACCATTGCTGTCTGCATTTGTTGACAGCATCTGATGTTTCCATGACAATTTTGGTGCACAATGTTTATTTGTACTTAATGCTTGTTTACTTCCAAGTCTCTGAGGGGTGGCTTTTTTAACAGATCACCTCAGCCATGTGTACATATCTGTGTCTGAAAAACAAAAATAAAAACTCCCCAGTGTGAAATGTATTTGCATCCTTGACACCTCGATGCAGTATACCCATGTGGGTTTCCCAGAGCACCGTGTGGCTCTCATCTCACTAAGCCCTATCATTGGTGTCAGGCTTGGGACTTCTATTCAGAGACTACCCTCCAGAGGCAAAAGGCTCTACGGGTAAAAAGAAAGACCATGGCAATAAAAACAACAGAATGCATTGGTTCTCTAACATACATAATAAATAATGGCAGGAAAGCCACAAACACTTGTTTGGCTAGAGGGTAAAACAGAAGTGATTAGTGTTGGCTGTGCAGTAAATAATGTGTTTGATGTGCCTTTAGGTCAAACCCAAGACATTAGTAGGGGAGCAGCTATATAATCATGAATAAACACATCTTATTTCCTCATGTCAACCAATTACTTGACAGTGTGACACCCACTTATTTTTCCTGCAGCCACCTTCACCCACTGACAGAGGAATCCTGGGGGGTGGGGGGGAACAGTTACAAAAGGCGGCATATAGAAATACTTTGGTACTACACAAATAACACACCGGGTCACTAATCCTTCAAGTTCAACTTCTAACTAACTTGCTGTGCTGTGTCCCAGAGCCGGTCTCGCTATCATTTCAGCACATGGTTACTCGATAATGCTCTCCATTACAAGGAAAGCTTTATTTCATTAATCATTAATTAAAGCTAATTTCCTTTTGTCTTTGTTCCAACCATACAGTCACACCCAAAACTGCTTCAGAGGCTAGAGATTCTTAATCACCCCCCCCACCCCCC
>VOQJ01031285.1:7748-20488 GCA_015052665.1 Apistogramma diplotaenia
CCGCCCCCCCCTTCCTCCTGCCACCCTGAAAGCCCTCCCCCAACAAATTTCCATACAGGCATACAGTGGAGTCCCAGATAAAGTAAACACACTGAACTAAAACACTGGGGATGCACAGACAAAGGGTTGCTTATGTACACTCAAGAGTCACTGCCTCCCTACAGCTCCTCTGTTTCAGCAAGTGTTGCCTTCATAAACAATAGTTACACTGTGGTCCACGGTTACTGATCCCCAGGTACACCAATCTTCATGGATGCCATAGCAACCAGCTGCTGTTCGTGAGCCAATGGAATCTCGGTCTCTGTGATGACTGGTTACACGACAGTCGGTGGTGAAGCAGTGTGTGGTCCTTCCTGTTTTCTGTACTGGAACAATAACAGCCTTCCACAAACACTTAAGAGTATCCAAGAAATTGGGATGGGGCGCCATATGCCACCAGAGTGGGTTCACCTGGGCGATCAGGTGACTCAAGTAAAATAATGATGTTGGCACTTTATGCACTTCAGTAACTGAGGGAGGAGTTTTTTAGAGGGAGGGATGAGGAGAACCAGTCGAGCAGCCTGTTTTTTTCTTCTACATTCTGTGTTAGCCCAGTCTCAGAGCTTTAGCTCTGTGGAGGAGTCCATCAGGCTGCTGAGACACACAGAGTGGGAAGACACCTCCTGATTAATGTGATTCAAACAGTGAGGTGTGTGGCGTGGGAGTTAGGTGAAGGGAGTAAACAGAAAGAGGACCAGCCATTAGTCTTTGTCAAGTTCATGCAGAGCTTCTTCACATGTCCAACGTTTCTCTCCCATCTTCAATGTTCTTTCTTCCTCTCGCTGATTGCCAGGGTCCCATGGACAAAAAAAAATAAAAATCATTATATCGCGCTGATTGGTCATCATTGTGTGTGCCATCGGCTTCATACGCACGCACACACACACACTGAGGTGATGTGGGCAGGGCTCTTGCAGCTGATGAGGGGGAAGATGGTGGGATGCAGTGTGTGTGTGTGTGTGTGTGTGTGTGTGTGCGCGCGCACGTGTGTGTTAAGGTGAGTGCATGTATTTGTGTTTTCATGTATATGCATGCTCTTGTGTATTCACAGGCCATTGCTATTACGGTGTGTGAGGGGAGGCTTTGAGAGCTCCACTACTCCAGCCCGGCCCTTCCCGATCACTTTAGGAGCGCGTCGCAGAAGTTTCTGCGCCTCCGTGAATGCTTCGGTCAGCTCTTTCTTCCACTGGACAAACTCCGGGTCGCTCTGCACACACATGAACAAAAGCAATCAGCTCGTTCCACTTATCTCTACTACTCTGCTAAAGCACAAAACAGAAGAGACAGAGGTCATATCTACCTCACACTGCAGCACAAACTGCTTCCCTCCTTTGATGCGCAGCAGGATGCACTTCTTGTCTTTAATCTGTGTTTCTTCCACCGTCACAATCTGCTCCATTGTCAGCAGGTTTTGCTGCAAACACAATTGAGTGATCACAAAATGTTAATATGGAGTTTAAAAACTGGACAACCAGACCCACAAACAGCAGCTGGTGCAGGTATGCAGACCTTACTCCTAAGCATCAACAAGGACTGACAGCAGAGGATTTCAGCGTTCATGAGGGCACAGTTAGAATTCTTTGTGGTGGTGGTGGTCCTGATAAAGAAGAGTAGCTCAAGATTCATACTTCTGTTGTATATGCTGTAGTTATGTCCACTCCAAACCCTTCGCCATAACGTCACGTGCACCTCCCTGAAAAGCTAACTACACGTCGTATCGATGCAGCCGGCAACAACTGTACCCAGGAGAGAAAAGGTCCCAGGATCTTTGTTTCTACCATGCCTGGCACTGCATATCCAACACTGGGACGCAGCCACACGGTGATTAACACATATGCATCAGCACATGCATGAATTCTGTTAACAGAATTGGCCACTTGCTAAGGCTCTGCTTAAAAACAAAGAAAAGAAAAGGCCAGGATTCTGCTGAGTTGGGTTTTCCTTAGACCAGGGGTCCTCAATCCCAGTCCTCGAGACCCGGTGTCCTGCAGGTTTTGGATGCACACCTGAGTCAATTAGCAGGACTCTAGAGAAGTTAACTGCATACTGAGGAGGTGATTCAGCCATTTGATTCAGGTGTGTTGCAGCAGGGTTGTATCCAAAACCTGCAGGACACCGGCCCTCCAGGACTGGGATTGAGGACCCCTGCCTTAGACTCTTTTCCACTAGTACCTGATCGGCTTCATTTGTTTTCACAGCTGAGCGTCACCTCAGCAAGGCGGCCCAAAAGTAGAGTGAGGTCCTTTGTACATGATAAACAGCCTTTGAGCACAAAAACCTCTATGTTGGTTTGTGTGGAGCCATTTCCCTGATGCTGGGTTTCAAAAAGGGTGGGTTTGATTCTTGTGAAGGACTCATCTAATGACATCACTGCCTGGCCAAACAATGACATGCATTCTGCCTGCCGTGACATTTTCAGACCGACTCGGTGCACCTGCAACCAAGGAGGAGTAGGATACTAAAAAACACGTGGTCCCAGGTACAAGCACCTAAAAACTGAGGCTGAGTTGAGTGCAGCCGAGCAGGTACTGGTGGAAAAGCAGCAACAGTCAGTTGTTGTGTTTTTGGGTTGTTGGATGAAAAGCACAGCACAGGTGTGAAACCGATGCTCGCTGAGTCTCGTTTGCACTACTGAGCTGAGTTGACTTTTGTCCTGAATCCTCAGCACAAGCCCACAAATCCGTATTTAAAACTGATATTTCAAACATTTTCTTCCTACAACAAAAATTTCAAAGCCGACATTTGCACTCAACAGCTGGAAATGCACAGCTGTAATTTAGAACCATAACCATAGTATTTTGTGCTGTTTGTTTAAAAAGGGATGGCATGCATTATTTAACATGAGCACATGAACTTCAGCCACACAGACTCGAGGTCACCTGACAGGCTGAGCTTTTTTTTAGTTTTCAAAGGTAGCATTAATATTAGCAGTAAATCTTCATGAACTGAATCGTAAACTTTTTGGTTGTTTTGGATAGAAAAATCTTTTTTGTTTAATTTGAAGCCTTATTTGAACTGTTGCACAGAGGCTTTTTTTTTTTGGTTTTAAAAATAAAAATTGCTTTTACTTTAATATGCATTTTTTTAAATTTGATATTTATTTACAGATTTCTGATGTCACATTAATGTTAAAAATACACTGAATTAGTTTCAAACTCATATTTTTATGGGTCGTTATTTTAATTGAGGGATGAGGCAACATGGTGATATTCGTAGGTGGGCAGGCCTGAACAGGTCAGGAAAGATAATTGTTGACTAATTGAGTAATCAATAAAATAATTGACAGATTAGTCGACTACCAAAACGATCTTTAGTTGCAGCTCTATTTGAACGATTCTTCTGGTGTTCGTCTAACAGCTATGGTCTGAGGAACACAGACTGAAGCGCACTACCATCTGTGAAGCGGGGAGGTGGACTACAGCTCTAAACAGCTTCTGGACAAAGACAGCAGGGGTGCCGGGGACACGGTGGGGTCCCGGGCCTGGTGTTAACACTCACCCCGGCTCTGTGCTTTTTCAAATGTTTTAGCCACTTCTCCTTCAGTGTGGAATGAGGACAGACAGACAGACAGACAGACAATACTCATACACTGCCCAACAGATGAACAGCAGAACGCCCCGACTTCAGGTCAGGCAGGCAGACAAACATGGGGTGAATGTAACGTGTTTGCTGTGAGGCAGACTCACCCGCGTGTCGCCCTCTCCCCTCCACTCCACACGGTTGGGGAAGAGATAGAAGTACCGACGCTGCCACTGAGTGAGAAACGGGTTCCCCAGCTTCGACATGTAGCCGTGCATAATGCAGTCCTTACCCAAGGCATAGTCTGCACACAGGAAAACACAGTTAGAAGGCCTGGAGATTGATCCTGACAGGACTTTTGTATTTGGCTTTTTGTGCATTTTCCAGCTATCATCATTACCCTCCTCGTGGCCTAGCTGCTTATTCTTAGCCCTCTTGCGAGCCTCATTCTTGTCAGTGTCTAAGTTGACTGCTTCATAGACCGTCTCTGCCACCTCCTGCTGCCAGCGCTCTGAGATGACCAGAGGAAAGTTCTTGTACAGCTCCTGGTCACTGTCCAGCAGCTAAAGGTCAGACACACAGACAGGAAGAGTGCAGCCCGTTTACAATGACACCTTTTCTGGTTTAAGAGTTCAAGTCTCGATGACCAAGTAAAACTGTTACAATATGACAAATCTCTACAGTGGCCGTGAGGTGAAAAACAAAATCAAAAACAGAAGAACACATTTCATTTTACAGGAAAGGCACAGAATGTTTTTGGTTTTTGAGTTCATGGTAAATTAAGTCCTTATGATTTCAATCTTCACATTCTTTCAGTCACTTGTCATATTATGTGGAGACGCTGCATCCCATTCACCTCGGAAGCCAGAGCTACAGTAGGAGTCACTTCCAAGTTCACTGCATTCCAGTAGCAAAGCTGGTAAAACAATGAGTAGAGCCTTTCGTCCATGATTAGCAATAAAGATCAATGTCTCTGTTAACACAGCTACAGCCGGTTCATGGACAGAGCTCAGTCCAACAGCAGCAACACCGACCCTTTACTCATATTTATGTGCACTGCTGCCATCTTGGATTGTGAAGCCGAGCTTCTCTGACTTTTTAAATTTGACTTGAGGATGTGTTCCAGTTGAAATTCCTGCATCTGGATTTCTGACTTCTCCTTCAAATCACAGACGGCAAAAGCACAGCCTAGAAAGAGGAAACACTGACGTCTCACCGGACTCGACCAGCGTCCAGTGAGACGCTCATTCAAAGGAGGGGAGAAGAAGCAGAACCAGACTCCAGCCTGAAATGAAATGCTGCTGCATTTTTGGAAACTTGCATTTCCATCTAAGAGCCACCTGAGTTTGATCATTCTGTCTCAGGTTGTCCTGCTTCAGCACAGCTCTGAACACAAACATGAGCCCCAGCTTTCAGCTTCAGTTTCTCCAAATGATTTTGCGCACTGACTTCAATATACTTATGAACAGTTTTGTTGCATTATCTTTGGGACACTGTTCTTGTTTTCATGTGTCTGTATAAATATTGGCAATTTTACTTGTTAGTTATTGTATTATTTTATTGATGTGAATTTTACTGTGTTTTAAAACTGGTCTCTCTTGTAAATGAGACATTGAGTCTCAATGGGACTACCTGTATAAATAAAGGTTAAATAAAAAAATAATAAATAAAAAGGAAGGAAAAAAACTGTTTTACAAATTGCCCAAACAATGATTTAGACTTTTTGACTGTTCTGTGAAGCATCAATAACAGTAGCATAGCTCACCTAATGTCACATAACCAAGGCCAAACAGGTGATGAGCGACTTTTTTTAACACATCATCCCCTAAACCCACCTGGATCTGCCATTGTCTTTGCTAAAATATAGTGAAGATAAAAAGATAGCAGGCTTTAAGAACGGATTTGAAACTCATCAACACACGAAAGTTAATACGATACAGTCTAATACAATTGCCCTGCAATAAATTCTACCATCCTGAAGATCCTGGAGGCTTATGTTTGTTCAACTGTGCAGAATATCTCTTCTAACCCATTTACATCCAGTAGGTGAAGCTACATATTACACTGAGTGTAGATACTGGGGTAATCTTTTTTCTTTTTGCTCACACCAGGGGAATGCAGCTATACAACCTCCTTGCTGCGTGTTAATGCTCCTACCTTTACTATCAAGCAGTTATTTCGATTATTAGTCCAGTGTTAATGAGGAGCTCCATCTGGGGAAATGTAAACAAACGCTCTTGTGCTTCATTTCTCTGCAGCGGAGCACCAGAGGACAAATAAATGTTAACTGCAGCCACATTAATGTTAATGAAAGAGGAAGCTGCTGTTGCAGAACAACCAGGAAACTGTAATACTGCTCTATAGCAGATTTCCACAGTGGGAGCTCTTCTAAGAGAGCAAAAACCTTTTCTAAAAACTTGGCTCCTCTATCTCTTTTTCCACCAGAGTCTGAATTGAGGTCAGGGAGGTCACTGCATATCCATCTCAACTTCCATTCCTGAACACCAAAATCTAATCAGTTCATTGGATTCAGTTTCAGTTCGTGTCCAAGTTACCCCGCCCCCCCAGAGTCGAGGCTTACTATGCTTGAATAAGCCTGCATAAGATTCATTGTTTCTAACCCCGGCACCTTTAAAAAACAGGTTTTTGATCATCAGGAAGCAGCAGTTCCCAGGCAAGAACATGGTGCTGCTGCATCACTGTGCTCATTTTCCTAATCCTCTTTCCTCGCTCTTAGGAATTTCAGATCCTGTAAAAATTGTTAGAAATTTAAATAAGAGGCTTCATTCTGATCAGCTCTTCTGTGCCCTGGTGAACATCCTTCCTTTCTGTGCCACCAGCATCCCACTACACTCATGCTGTCACATCTTCACTAATCTAACACGGATGCACATGAAACACAACCTGAGGAACAAAGGACAATTAAAGTATGAGCGAACATGGGTGAAATTTTGGGTGCCATCCACAAGCTTTGCCACAGTAAACCCAGATCTGCCACTTGAGAAACTAAAATAATCCTAGTCTAAAATGAAAAGCCATGTTTTCCACAGATTTCTTCACGTGTACATGTGGAAGGAAGAACACATGCATTTGCAGGCATACCACAAGCAACAAGAGGTGGACTGTTTGCTCCCAGACAACAGATCCACTTTGATTGTCTCCCAGTTTTTATTTGAGCAAACACAGTGATGAAGTCTCACCCTGCAGAAAGCACCTGTGGTGTAAGATGAGAGGGTAATAAACAGTGTATGGATGTTTAAGACTATTTTACCTTGATGCCCTTGGTGTCCTCCTCATCAAAAGAGCCAATGTCAAAAGCATCCGCAGCATTCACCTCTCCCCTGGGAGGGATTAAAGGAGGAGAGTACTGGAGAGAAGAAGAAAAGAGAAGAACAGAGACGTGATTTTCAGAGCAGTAATGGAAGAAAAAATGTCAAAAACTGAAACAGGAGGCTGAAAGGAGAAGCAGGAGCTTTAGAAAAACAACAGGGCGACAGTCCTGTAGCAGTGGTACAGGTGGTACAAGGTAACCATAGCAACAGTAAGTGCAGTGGACTAATGACTAATGTAGCTCCATCCATAGTGCGGTCAGCTATGAGATGACCTGATCAGATGCACAACTACAAGATTAGACCGGATGACGAGGATGCTTTCTGAGTGCATCTTGGGTGAGATGTTCTGCATCTTGGCATTGAGCTGGGAGAGGGGGGGGACTGGGCTTCTCTGCTGAAGCTGCTCAAAGGGTAGTACCCAGTCAGGATACCCGCTGCACTACCAACACGACAGACCAGACATCCCCAATTCATCTCCGACTCTCCTCTCCCATCGGTCGTGAACAAGACCCCAAGATCCTTAAACTCCTCCAGAGCAACTCATCCCTGAGCTGGAGTGGGCACTCCAACGCCACCCATTTCCATCTGAGGACAATGGCCTCAGACTTTGAGGTACTAATTCTTAAGCCTGCTGCTTCACACTCTGAACCATTCCACTGCCACCTGAATGCCACCACCTGAAGCAAACAGGACCACATCACCTGCGAAAAGCAGAGATGAGATTCTGAGGCCACCAAGGTGGAAGGCCTTGTGCCTTATGACTATGCCAAGAAAATTTGTTCCATAAAAATGAGCAGAATGCAAAGGGAACCCGTGGTGTCCAACACCCACAGGAAACGTCTGGTTCATTACCAGCAATACAGATCAAGCTCCCGCTGGAGTTGTACAGGGACCGAATGGCTTGTAACAACGGGCCAGATGCTTCATAGTCCCACAGCACCCCCCACAGGAAGGAAAACGGTCAAACGTCTTCTCCAAGTCAAATATTCTTGAAAGGATGAAGAGCTGGTCCAACGCTCTGCTACCAGGGAGAAAACCACATTGTTCTTTCCTGAATCCGAGGTTCGACTAACAGATGAACTGTCCTTTCCAGCACCCTGGCACAGACCTTGAGGAATGTGATTTCCCCAATAGGTGGAGCAAACCCTCAAATCACTATTTCAATCAAGCTTAAAGGTTCACAATCCTCAGACACTGCTGTAGCTGCACTGCAGTAGCCCAAACATTAGCACACGTGCTGCTGCTGGCTGCTCCTGCTACACTCATCAACCTAACCTGACATGGCTCTAACCATATGATTGGTTCACTTCATCACTGTTATTTGTCTTTCGTGTTGTCTGTGAAAACATGGACAAAATTAGTTCTATCAATTTTATGTTGCAGGGATCTCATATTTAAATCAAGGAAAAGCTATTTTGTGATAATTATCTTTATTAATAATAATAAAGTTCCTCTCATAGTCCAAAGACATGCAGTTACTGCACTTAAACCCAGTAACTGATTCTAAACTGCCCAGGTGAATGTGAGTCTGAATGTGACACGCTGGCGACCTGTACAGGGTGTACCCCACCTCTCGCCCTATGGCAGCTGGGACAGGCTCCAGAACCCCTGCAACCCTGAATTGGATAAGCGAAGGAAATGGATGGATGGATGGATGGATCTAAATTAGGGTCGTTGCCTAAAATAAGTCATCCACGGAAGTCACACATGGATTATGTTCTCATAACAAACAGCAGCAGATCTTTCATGGGAGGAGTACAGCTCACTCACCTTCTGAAGGTACACCTGCTGCCAGTCAATGCCTTTGAAAAACTGATGTTCCTTCACCTCCGAGGCTCTGCACAGAGACAAACAGAAAGAGAGGGATTATTTTTTTCACAAAGGCGTTATTTCTCATATGCACACTAGGTGGCAGTGTTTGCCACATTACACCCTCTCTGACAAACCCACAGGATCCTGCCATTTCACCCAGAGCAGACAATGATCTGTCCCTTGGCTTTAATTGTAAGCTGATGCAAAACGACAGCAATTCTGAAATTAGTTACGAGTTATATTTGCTTCCATCAGACCACATGTCCACCTCTATTCATTTCCACTGGACTGCAAACTACACCACCCAATGTTAAGAGCCTTAATGAGCAATCTCAAAATTTAATCGGACTGATGAATTTATCTGCATGCCTGTGCACATAAATGCTCAAGTATGGTGGAAGTTAATGTGAAATTTAGCTTGTGTGTGTGTGCACACGTGTGTCATACCCCCGGCCCTGGCAGCCAAGCCTCTTGGATACATCTCTCTGCAGCAGCCCCTCCAGAAGATCTTTGAGCTCTGCAGTGAAAGAGTCTGGCAGCTCCACATTCTGGAAGGAAAAAGACAGAGGCAGAAAAGAGGAAAGAAGGATGGGAGGAGGAAGGAATGAGATGTTTGAAATTAAAGTTCTCAGTGAACACTTTGTTCAAAACTAGAATAACTAACTGTTTAACAGCCAGCTCTTATGACAATGATCTAACCCAGGGCTAACGCCTGTAAACAGATTTAGGAATGAGTGCATGTCAATATAAAAGTAATTGATAAAGTCAATAAACATTGGCTTTATGAAAAGTAAGTTGGGGCAGCACGAGGGCAGGATGGTTAGGACTGCTGCATCACTGCAAGGTTCGAGGTTCGAATCCTGGAACTTCTCCACATGTCTGTGTGGGTTTTCTCCACGTACTCTGGTTTTCTCCCACAGTCCAAAGACATGCAGTTACCAGAGTTAGGTTAACTGCTGATTCTAAGTTGTCCATAGGTGTGAATGTCACTGTGAATGGTTGTCTGTCTCCCTGTGTTAGCCCTACCACTTATAATCGCTCATCAAAGGCATGAAGGTCATTTCGGGCTTTCTGATCCACACTGGCTCAAATATATACATAGACTCTGTTAAATCTGCTTAGTAAGTCATGCTCAAGGTTCTACCGTGTCTTAACTAGCTGCACTGGTTGTGCCAGTTCAGTGAAACAATGTATCAACATAGTCCCCATGTATGCGGGCAGAGGTCTACAATTAAAAATCATCATAACTGAATTTTTAGCTGATTAACAAGCACTTTGGGTTGTTACAAAAATGATGAAAACTTCTCAGTACATGACAGTACACGTTTCTCTTACATTCATAGTATTTGCAATAGTTTACCGTCACCCAAATTCAGCTTGAAATGAGCGCTACACATGAGTCAGACTCTTCCTCTCCAACAATGACTTCTAACTTTATCTTTTGGGAACCTACAAAAGCAGCTACATTCAAGTCAGTTAGAGTCAAAAACTGGCACCAAAAAGAAAAGATGGAAAACAAAGCTGAAAGCTGGATCAACGTGGTTAGTCGAGATACTTTCCCCCTACAGCACAACACAGTGTGCTCACATGTGTGAGATGTGCCCTCCTTTTAAAACTTCCACAGTTTGCAACTCAAATGTAAATGTTCAACATTTTATAACCACCCTACATTTCTTCTAAAAGGCCAGCATACGTTCCACTTGGCAACTTAAGTGTGTTGTCTTTCTTCAGTCTTTTCTTAAGGCAGAGTGACCTCTCTGCCTTCTAGGCTCATAACAGGTTTTACCAGACAGGCTGTGTTCAGCAGGATAATTCAACAGCTGAACAACAAAAACAACAAAAACTGATGATTTTGTAGTGTGGTTTGGGAATTCTTTTCTGGACATAAATGCATCAAAAACAAAAGGAAATGATCATAGACTTTTGTCGAAAACTTCATCCTTAAATGCTGTTGAGATTCATGGCCAGGAAATTGAGGTAGTGGAGCAATACAAATATTTGGGCACTATACTGGACAACAAATTGTCATTTGACACAAATACAGATGCCATTGTGTAAAGGCTCGTCAGCGTATGTATTTGTTTCGGAAACAGGGTTTTAACGTGGATAACACTTTAATGAAAATGTTTTATTTGTGTTTTATTGAGTCTGTTTTAACTTTTTCTTTAAATCAGTTGGTTTGGTTCTCTGAGCCTCAAGAACAAAAGAAGGTTAGAGAATGTGGTGAAGCTGTGTAGTAAAGTGGCAAATACAAGCCTTAATGATATTGCCCTCCTGTACAGGGTTTGAGCCACCCAGAAGGCAGAGAGGACTCGGGGCGATAGCACTCACCCCCTGTCCTCAAAGAAGAAGTTCTTGCCTTCAGGAAGAAGGTGCTCTCTGCCACAATGTAGAACTAACAGATTTAAATTCTCTTTTATTCCCATCAATATTTTTTTTTAATTTTTTTAAATGATTGTGTCCCTGATTGTATGTGTTGTATGGTTAACAGTCTTATAGATTTATTATTTATTTCTGCTGTTGGTTGCAAAACAAATTGCCCCTCGGGGATAATAAAGTCCTCTGAGTTAAATCCAACTTCCAGCTGTTTTGTTACAGTCCGCCTCCACCCTTGGATTTCTTTTCTCAGCTGCTTCATGAAGATGTTCCAGAGTTCAGACGTGCCATCTACTGAGATCTGTTCCATCCATCTCTTCCTGTCTTGGCTGCTCAGCTCTGAGTCTTTGCACTGTGCTCTCATTCTATCATGTTTATGCGATGAAACCATTCATCATGTATAATAAACATTAGGACATATAGAGCTGTATTTTTAGCCTGTTCAGGGATGAATTGCAATCCTCCGCCCCCCTTTCTGAAGCACAGATCCACACCCAGACAAGGATTAAAGGGATAAAACCAGATTAAGTAGCTAGATTAAAATCCTAATCTGGATTTATTGTGATACGAAAGATCATACTTTCTCTGCTTAGAGGTCCTGCTCAATAAAATAGGGCGTGTGTGTGTGTGTGTGTGTGTGTGTGTGTGTGCGCAAGAGAGCGAGAGAGAGCGTAACGATCCTTCTCACTTGTTTCGTGTCCTGACAGAACACAAATGCAGACAGATTTGGATGTGTTCCGCTGTGATGGCCAACGGCTGCTGCTGTCAGCCAGAGGGTTGAGGCACTGGGCTGTTTTGAAAATTCACATTACAGTTTATCACTATCAACTGGTCTGCAATCTCACACGTCACCTTTTCACAGACCTGGCTTGGCTGCGAGGGGGGAACAGGTGTGGGTGAGAGATGTGTGATTAGGTACCCTCAGCGGACAACGTTTATCCCAGGTTTTCTGACTCATGACCTCAGCAAAATTCCTCTAACAGAGACTGACTGAACTACAGTCCCTCTAGTGTAGCTTGTCCTATCTCCAAACTTAAAGGTGCTTTTTGCAGTTACTCACTATAGACTTGAACTAAAACCTTCACCACCAGGGGCCAGGATATCAACAGTGAGTGTGTCAAAATGTTTTAGGATGTGTGCTGCTGTTCTTTTACCTTTAGATATTTGTATTTTTGTCCAATCCACGTTGCCTGAAGAGATTTTATTAAGAAAGGCTTTACTTACCCACAATGCAATCTTGTGGTAAAAGGTAGTATTGCATTGAAGTCTATCTCAGCCTAGTTCAATTCAGTTATCTCTTCAACAATACATAAACATTTTGGACAAATTCATAGCAACGGTTTCTGCATAACTAGGGGTGCCGGAATATTCAGAATAGATTCTCATTTTCAAAAAAATCTATATATACACTCCTGATCAAAATCTTAAGACCAGTTAAAAAATTGCAAGAATTTGCATTTTGCACTATTGGATCTTCAGAAGGTTCTAAGTAGAGCTTCACAATGTTAAAAGAAGAAATCAGCGTAAGAGACAAAACCTTTGAGCGGGGAATTTATTGAAAACTGCATTTACACTCAAACATGATTATTCCAGCTGATCAAAAGTTTAAGACCATAGCTCAAAAAAAACCCCGAAAACCCCCTCAAAACAGAAATCAAAGTG
>VOQJ01031289.1:35011-50382 GCA_015052665.1 Apistogramma diplotaenia
TCCATCCATCCATTTTCTGTCGCTTATCTAATCCGGGTCGGGGGGGCTGGAGCAGATTAATCCCTGGACAGGTCGCCAGTCTGCCACAGGGCTTCCTCCCACTGTCCACTGTGGTTAGTGGGGTTCGATTAATATAAACCAATATTTGGTTACTTAAAAAGCTAATATTCCAATCTACTGGCCGGTCCTTTTTCTGCTTTCATAAACAGATTTTCCTGTTTACCCGCTTCACTCTGCTCGACTGCTCAGCCGCCTCCATAGGTGGTATTCAAAACATGCGCGTCACTAACAGGGAAGTGAGCAAACTATGGAGCATCAACAGTCATAACCATTAAAGGGTGTTTCTCCCATTTACACTCAGCTGTTATGGATACCAGTACCAGAGGATCAGCAGATACTAATGTTGGCTGATAAGGTGCTGGAGTATTATTAAAAAACTCCAGATGCAAATTAAAATAAATCAGCTTGTTGCACTTCATCGTTTAATCAGTGCCGAAATATATTAATCTTTGGTGTATATTTGGTTCATCCATGTGTTTCTCATTTTTTATGTTACTCATTTTGGACCTCTTTACATTTGAAGATTCAATTTGTTCTCTAAACCACACAGGCTTCCAGCCTTAATTAGGTTGATGCTGAGTTTCTCCCAACACATTAACCGTATTATCAAACCTTTCATTGTACAGTAAATCAAAGTAAGCCTCACTGAGGATTAATTTATCCCTCTGGCTCTAATCAAATGGATTACACAACAAACCGGCCAATGAGTGCGAACAGTCCAGTTCCCAACTCGATACCCAGCAGGATCATCCTCATCACCGAGGACAGCTATCAGCCTCCACAGACCAAGCACAGCAAATGTAAATGCGCTCTTCCTCAGCCCGAGCTGCTCGCTTTGATCTTACATGGTTTAAAATTCACATACGACCTGCATGTAAATAATCAAAACAGCACTTTATGGCAATCGGCTGCAA
The DNA here is from genome assembly GCA_015052665.1 of Apistogramma diplotaenia. Taxonomy (NCBI): domain Eukaryota; kingdom Metazoa; phylum Chordata; class Actinopteri; order Cichliformes; family Cichlidae; genus Apistogramma; species Apistogramma diplotaenia. The sequence goes on from VOQJ01031289.1 coordinate 35,986, forward strand.
CCGACTAAACGCTGTAAGTTCAAGGGAAGAAAAAAAAGAGGCAGGAAAAAGGAGCACAAGCCTTGTCACTATATCTAGGTCAGAAGAATGCAATATTTCCTAGTCCACATCCACTTTCTCAGCTGTGAAGTGAGGTAGTCATAGTAGCACGAGCAACTCCACCTCAATGTACTCTTTGAGCGCCATATGGAGAAAAAAAACCCACACACATTCTGTGAAATCAACAGTAACAATCACCGTGGTTCTCACCTCTCGTAGTACAACACATGCACTCACAGGCACGCATGCGAGGAAAAGAAACACACAAGCAGAAAGTGCACAGATGGATGCAGAGAGGGAGAAAACTGGAGATAGAAGGCAGAATTTAACAGTGAAGTGAGGAGGGGGAAAACAAGATGGATAATGATGCAAGAAATCGAAAGGAAGACAGAAAAAAACACACACATCTTATTTTGGTATTTACCTGCCAGGCAATCAGAAGACATCCTTTCCTGCTGCTGCATCTTGAAATCTCGATCCAGATTGTGTGGCTATGGAGTGAGCGAGCCAGCACGCCTCACTGTGTGTTTTGATGACGGAGTCCGTGTGGCAGCTCTGCGAGTGAGCGAGCAAGCGGGTGAGCAAACAGAGCCAGGAGGAAGGTACGGGAGGAGAAACGAGCCGCTTTTATTACCTCGCCAAGTGTCTCCAATCTCATTCTGACTTTCTCTCATTCTTGTTCTCACTTGCTGTGAAAGTGAATGTGTTAGACTTACAGGGAGCACATGTAGCTGCAGATGAAGATTTATGAGGCACACGGGGGGCAGGGGAATGGGAGGAGCGTGAGGAGAGAGGGAGTTGCAAAGGTTGAAGAAGAGGAGGTGCTGAGGAGAGGAAGGAAGCAATCACCTTTTAGTGTAGGCTTACTCACTCAGGCACCGAGCCATTATTCTTGCCTCCCCTCTATGTAACCTTGCAATGCAGAGCTCGAAGCCAGTTCACTGCTTACATGCACTGCATCAGTTTGGCTGTGTGTGACACATCCAATCTTTGGTGAAACTGCAGTCTGAATGGTATAATACCAGCATGTCTACATAAGAGGACACGGTGAAATGGGTAGTTGTGCAAAGAAGAGCCACAAGTGCAGAAAGCTTTTTTATTTGTTTGCTTTGTTGTTGGAAGCTGATGTTTGTGTGGAGACACACAATGTTCCCTTGTTCAAACTCAGCGTTTATGACAATTCACACCTGATTCCATGGTAAATGAAAGTGAAATGGAGTGGTGAGATTTAGTCTGAAATTCGCAGTAACCTTGGTGACTTGTAGGATGAAGGACTTTTCTCTTTCATTTAATTAAAAGGGCATAACCATTAGATGTGCACTGACTCTACAATTCAAGGGATGTACCATGTTTCCTAAGTACTGCGTAATTCATGCACCTGCAGGCTGTCAAAATTGACCAAAAACTTTTGATTATTCCTTTAAAAACACACACATTTCAGACTATTTGAATATCTGCTTTTGTGCGTTACATCTGCAAAAGGCAAATCAGCACATATCTGCTTATATATGTATACATGTACACTAGATCCCAAAAGTATTCACTCACCCATCCAAATAATTGAAATCAGGTGGTCCAGTTAAACTTCCAAGGACACAGGTATATAGAATCCAGCACCTATGCATTCAGACAGCTGTTCCAAACACTTGTGAAGGAACGGGTCGCCCTCAGGAGCTCAGTGAATTGCAGGGTGGTACCATGACAGGATGATACCTGTGCAACAAGTCCAGTCATGAAATTTCCTCACTACTAAATATTTCATGGTCAACTGTTTGTTTTTGTAGTATCAGAGGTCAGATGAAAATGGCCAGACTGTGTCTAGATGAAGAGCGCACAACAGAAGCAGATGGTCTACAGCAGCAGAAGACCACACTGGGTGCTAAAGCTAAAACAGAACGAGCACACATCTGAACAACAGAGGATTAGACTCATCGCACCATTGCTTGGTCTGATGATCTATTTCCTTTTTCACTCGCCTCTTTTCACTCTCTGGGTGTTTAGTTTAGGGTGTATAGTCTTTTTTCCTGTCTCCTTCCCCTCACCCCCAACCAGTCGTGGCAAATGATTCTCCCACCCTGAGCCTGGTTCTGCTGGAGATTTCTTCCTGTTAAAAGGGAGTTTTTCCTTCCCACTGTCACCAAGTGCTTTCTCATAGGGGACCGTTTTGATTGATGGGTTTACGCTGTAATTATAATACAATGTGCCTTGAGGCGACTACTTGTTGTGACTTGGTGCTATATAACTCCAACTCAGCATGATTTAAAAACCACAGCTTACCTGACATCGTGTCACAAAGATAAAATCCTCTCAAACTGGTTTCTTGAACATGACAATGAGTTCACTGTGCTCAAATGGCCTCCGCAGTCCCCAGAACTCAAACCAATAGAACACCTTCAGGATGTGCATGGCTGCACACCAAACCACAGGCCAGTCATCAAGTTTAGAGACGACAGCACTGTGGTTGTATTGTTACACAGTGGTGATGAGTCGGCCTACAGGAATGAGGTCTCCAAACTCTCAGAATGGTGATCCATCGATAACCTGGCACTCAATACCTCGAAAACAAAAAAGCTGATGTCATAAGACAGGAAGACAAACCTGTCCGACTACACATAAATGGAGACACTGTGGAGAGTGTATCCAAGTTTAAATCCTTCAGCACACACACTCCCCAGGACGTCACATGGAATATAAATACAACTTCTTTGTTGAAGAAGGCTCAGAAGTGGCTCTAGTTCTTAAGGACACATTCAATTGTCACACAGTCTGAACAGCTGCTGGTGTCCTTCTAATGTTCTTTCCACTAACTCAGTGGAAAGTTCACTCATCTATGCCATTTTGGTGTGGTATGCCAGTTGCACCGAGGCTGACAAGAAGGCTCTTGAGAAAGTCATCCAATTAGCAGAGAGACCCACTAACACTCAGCTACCTGCACTTGAGGAGATCCACACAACCCGGTGCTCATGTCGGGTCCAAAACACCATCAAGGACTCTTCCTATCGTGGCCACCACCTCTTTCACTCAGCTGCCCTCTGGAGGATGCTACAGATCAGAAAAAGCCGGCACCCCCAGACTACACAAGAGCTTCTGTGCAAATGTCTCATCACACTGTGAACAGCCACCACTCAGAACATCTTGTGCAATCTCACTGGGGACTCTTCAGTGGGTGTGGGTGTATTTTTTGTAATTCATATGTCTGTGTGTGACCTTTCATCGTTACCATGTTGTTGCTGTCGATGATGATTCATTTGCCTGTTTCGGTTTCACTAATACTGCATTTCACTCGAATAAATCTAAGAGCTGCTCAGACTCCTTCATGCTTTCAGGGTTCGCACCACTGCAGGCTGACCCTTTGCCAATCTCAAGCAAGAAGTAAATTTATACTTTATGATATCATGTTGGCATAAGCTGACAGAACAATCACCCCCCCCCCCTCCATTATCTATTATTATTCGTTAGCTTACCACAGACTTTTTTTCCCCAAGAAAATTCCTCATCTTGGACAACCCCCAGATTTATTCAGCTCCGGGAAATGCATACACAGTTCTTCTTCCTCCATATTAAGTAAAAAATTTCAAAAGATCTGGGCTGCATTTGACAATTGGATCCATGTTCCTTTATGTGCTAAACTTATGAAATATAAAAACTCAGGCTCAGGCTTTCTAAAAATTCTCTATGGTCCACTGTGATGGGATATAATTTAATACAACATTAATAAAACATTTAGTTTTTCTTAAAGCAAAGCTTTACAGAGGGAATTTTAATGTGAATGCATTATTCTAAATTAAGAGAAGACTTTCTGCTCTGGAAAGCAGATCTGGAGCTCTCCCTCCCATCCTGTTACTAAACTGCATGTGACTAATATATTCCTCCTACCTGCAATGTATTCACTCTACTCCTTCCCCTTATTAGGGCGTGCCACAGCAATACCCGCAGTATACATATAACAGCATAATTATTCCATTGTTTTGGGAGACATATACTATACATATTATGAGACTCCAAGTTAATTTAATTAGAGGTTGATGCAGGTGCAGACAGTGGCTCCTCCAGAAATTTTTAAATCAGGAAAGGAATCATACAAATAGCAGCTTTTCACCAGTAAGTGATGACATACTTTTATCCCAGAATATATTAAAGTAAATTTGATCCTTTTACCTTGCAAATCTTGCTAATACACATGGGGCAAACAGTGTGTCTGTATGCTATGGTGAGAATCCAGGAATCTAAAAAACTGGAGCTGGTGTGCAGCAAGAGGTAAAATTCTCCACTATCATCTTTACATAGGTTATAGATGGCCTCGGGGGGGCTGAGCCTGTTTCTTTAATCTACTCCTGAGAATGGCAGGCCAATGAAGTGAGGCGACCATTTGGCCCATACATGAGATGTATGTATAATGTATTTGAGATTCTAACTTGTAAAGGTTTGGGGGTATAATTTGGAAACACTAATGGACTAATTCTGCAAAAGCAACATAATGTTGACTTAAAAAAAATGATGCTGCACGCTGTGTTGAATGGATGCAATGCCCAAAAACTGCACTTGTGAAACATGGCCAGCAGCTTGTAAAATTATTGCTGTTGAGAGGTTATTAATAAATGGGTCCTGTGTTTGCCAAATTCATAAGAAAGCAGCTGAAAGTGGCTGCAGTTGTACATGTTTAATAACTTGTTTGTAAGCGGGGTTTCCCATAGAATTCCTGCAGAACTGACATAGTTACACCGAGCAGCAACCTACAGTTCCTAGTATGGCCTAGTATTGGCTCCAGAAGCAAGTTTAAAGGTTTAAAGCAAAGGATTTTAATAACTCAACTGCTTTTTTTACGTGTTACACACTAAAAAAACACTTTAGGTGGTTAGCAGTCCAAAGACAAAATAAAAGGCTTATAGATAGTTGTATGTGAAGCTGGACATTAGGAAAGGAGAAAGCGCCTTGTATTGATTAGCCAGGTAGAGCGATCACATCCATTATGTGTAGCAGGTCTGAGATGGAAACGTACTAACATGTGAAGAGATCGTGTTGAGAAGACAGAAGGAGTACTTTGAGGTGATAAATGAAGAAAATGAGAGGATGCAGAGGATGGACGGAGGAAAAGATGACTCAGGAAGTGCAGAGGATAAGTAGGGAGGAAGCTATGAAGAGGGTGAAGAGTGGAAAGGTGGTTGGTCCAGATGGAGGTATGGCGATATCTGGGAGAGAAGGCAGTGGAACTTTTAACCAGAACACCTAACACAGTGTTGGAGAGTGGATGGGGATGAAGTGTACTTCATTAAGAGCAGCACTGCAGCTACTACAGGGCCATAAAGTTCATCATCAATGGCATGAATCTAAGGGAAAGCACAGTTAGGAAGAGAGGCGATGATCAGTGAGCATCAGGATGGTTCTCAAGCAATGCAGATGGGATTTTTGCTTTGAGAGTGTTGATGGAGAAGTCGAGAAGAATGATAGGGTACCACGTGAGGAACTGTGGTGCTTTATGAGGAAGTCAGGAATGGCAGAGAAGTATATGAGGGTGGTGCAGGACGTGCATGAGGACAGGGAGGCAGTGGTGAGCGGTGAGGGTGGGATTGCATCAGGAATCGGCTCTGAGCTCCTTCATGTTTGCAGGAGGTCAGGCAGACGTCTCCATGGACTATGATGTCTGAAGATGACATTTTAATACAAGACACAAAAAACACATTTGAATGTATAGTTATCTACAAATAGTAAATAAAATAATAGTCAAAGCTGTTAGTGTGGTGGTGAATTTATATCTGTATCAAAATTTCTTGTAAGTCACAGCATAAAAAAATAATAAATAATAAAAATCAGAAACATTTTTTTGAGAAACTGGGAACATTGTGGTAAATCACAGCAGAGAAAATGCTCACTACTTGGACATCTTGGTGCCTCTGCATGTGTGCTATCCTCAGTTTATTGGATTTCTCAGTGGGAGCTTCATGTTATCAGCGTCTGTTTCTTACGGATTACTTTTAATTATCATATTCTGAGCTCAGCATCCTATGGAGAACTCAATCAAGCACAGGAGGAAGAACAGCCAGCCATATGTCTCGCTGTTTGGATTCTTGTACAATATATATAGTGTTTCTTTAGATGGCAATTAACTGAAAGCGTAACACTTAATTGTCACATGTATTAATTATTAATATTTTATTGGGTCTCAGTATGTTACAATAATAACGTCATTACATGGAACAGCCATATACACTATCTTATAATGAGCACACTGTACAAGAGTGCTCGTTATTGAATTTTATGGCTGCAGTGACTAACACTGGGGACACACTCTTCACCCAATAAGAATTAAACTGGGTGTAAATGAGTAGACTGTGTTTTAATTATATCGCTGCAAAAACTACAGGCGACTCGTGTATGTTTAAAAATAATATCAGGTATGTTTGAGAATTGAAACACCACCATCTAGTGACCATTTAATCAAACTGCATGATACTTTATTTTTCCTTTTTCCACAACATGAACTGCACTTTCATTTTACAAAGCACTTTTCATCATTGCACAACCACAATCATCCATGAAGACACATTATATGTTTATGTACATGTGGCATATTAAAAGACGGGATGCATACCTATGCACTGGTGTGGCTGTAGTTGCAGTTGAATTAGCGGTCGCACGTGCACGCTGCCACCAAACGGCCTAATCTCTGAACCTGACAGGGGGGATTATTTTGGCTCCGCAGACACAACACCAAACTAAACCATGTCTGCAGTTCCTTTGTTGGGGCCTCATCCCGGAAACGCCATGTGCACACTCGGGCTTAGTGCGTTTTTCTGTTTAATGAGTAAGCTTGCATGGCTGACAAAGTTTGTAAAAATGCAAATGTGGCATGGTGCACCTAGCAGATTAGTTTAAATTAATAGAATAAAAGCTGGCTTGGAAATTGAATTAACTTCAACATTTGGCCATGGACACTTTTGTACAATCCACACTTGCAAAAATCCAAATAACAAGAGTCTGGCCTGTTGGCATGTTCACATAATGTTCACAAACTTTGGTGACTTTCTAAACGGAGAGCTCAGCAGCAGCTCTTTCTGCTCTGAACTGAACAGTGAAGATGCTTTTAGAATCAGTAACGAGCACTACATGTGAGAAACAGGTGAGGAGAGCAGATATTAAAATAACATTGATTCATTTATCTATAGCAGTTGTATATATCTGTATCTTTAGTGGAGAGTTACTGACACAGGCTGAGCTATCCCGGGACACTTAGTTATAAAACATGAAGGCCCACTGCTCGGTGCTGGAATATAGTTGATGGTAATAAAGGATACACCCATGTGCACAAGTGTTACTGTACATCCTGACAGGTAATCTATAACTGTGGGTACACACCGATCGCTCTGACACCCTCTTTCGCTGCATGCTTAGATTTCTGCAAAGGCCTTTAAAATACATAATGCATAACAATAAATATATTATAAGGTAATATTTCAGCATGGGCAATGCTATGTTCAGTAGACGACTATGATTGACTAACTTCCTTGGTACTAAGCCGCTTCCTAATGTACATAACGTATATTAAGAGATAGATTATTAAACCCATATTATGCTATTATTTCATTATACATAGCATACGTATGGGTGTCACTTGTGGAAATATTGGTGAGACTCGGTTTGTCCTCGAGCAGAAATAATATTTCAGGAGCTACAGGCGAATAGCATAAAAAATAGATGCATTTATTACAGAGAAATCAAGGAGAAGAGAGATGAGCCCACAGATTGCAGCGGGGATGAAGTTTAACCTTGTGCACAGCGTTTTCTTTAAGCATTCTTCCAAATGAAGGGAACACAGCAACCTTCTGCACCGCTGACATGCAGCTCGTCTCTCCTTGGAGCCTTTCTTAAAGCAAAATAGAAAAGTTTGCCTATATGAAACAACTCCAACTCCCAAAACTCTGACACCTGAGGCAAATGATATTGTTGACAAATGAATGCCAGTAAATGCATACAGCTCCATTCCAACGTGTTTCAAGCCTTTCTGCAGTGAACCGGCACACACAGAGTCAAGTGTCACAGACTGGGCTCCATATTATTTTCATATTTTTGCACTTAAGACTTAAAGCAAAGTGGGAATAAGGGCTGATATTTTCAGATTATTTTCTGAAGGTATGATTATGTTACTCAAAGCATGGCTGCTCACCACACTGTATTGTGTTACACTGGCGAGGATTATCTGGTAACATACAAAGCAGTGCTATTGTGTTTAACAGCAGCATGAGATTTCTCATCCATTCACTTAAAGCAGATTACCTGAGTGGAACTTTCACTCTTCCTATTCATTCAGTTTTGCTGGCAGTGCTTTCTGTAGCATGTGTACATTAGCTGCTTGAAATCAAATCTCTACAGTCCACTTCCAGTAAAAAGGTCAGGCCAACAAAATTGCCTTGTATCAAACTTTAACACTACACAGCACTTCCTGAATCCTTCAAACCCCCCCCAGATCCGTGAAAAAAGATTCAAATAAGAGCGACCTGCACACGCGGCTCAGTGTCCTTGTTTGGCGGCAGTCCTCACTGAGATTGGCTTTGATCTTAATGATGCATCAATCATCAGGAATGGCTTCATCCATCCATTTCATGTACGCCAGGCTGCCGTCATCTACTGGAAAACTGAGGATTTCTGGGTTCGCGTAGGGATGTACGGACCTTAAAAACACCCAGAGAAAGTGTTCATATTTATGAAAACATCAGGGAAAAGCATGTGTATCAAGTAGCTGTTGGCTGCTTTTCTTGTCTAGTTTTTAGTACAAAGAGAGCACTTTAAAAACCTCACAATGCAAAAAGTACAGAATAACGCTGACAGTGGGATGAAGCTGTGTGCAAAAGCTGCAGCTGAGCAGTTGGCACATCTATGCTCTGATCTGATCCTGGATCGTTAGAAATGGTTAGAAGAAATTGTATTTTTTCATGCAGAATGAGAGGAGATCTTCCCTTAGACATGGGAGAAACACTGACACAGAGTTGCAGAAGCTAATAGATGAGCTTCTGTTAGAACAACTTGTCCCCTCATGCAAGTACCCACTTTTGAATGTGGATGTTTAAACTGGAAAAAAAAAAGCTCAACCCAAAGCTACGACACCATTTATGTTACTGCTCCCAGTGACTTTTCACAAAGAAATACCCTCGAGTGTGAAGTTCTGAGGTGCGGGTTGGAAATAACCACTATTAACCTCAAATTAATATCTAGCAGAGTGGCTTGTACAGTTCACGTTCAACAAGGGAAAGCAAGCGACACATAAAGCAGCCTCTCACCTCACGTAGTCCACCACCTTCTGGATCACGGAGGTCTTTGTTTTCACCAGCTGCAACAACAATAACATCTCATCTCACCAGTCTTGTACTGCAGCGTGCCAGAGCCCATGCTGATCGCACAAGGAATTTCTCTGAGAGCTTACCATCAGGATTTCACTCGCATCCTGGATTTCTCCTTTCCAATAGTACCTAAAACAACACAAGACATCAGAAATGAAGGCCTGTAGGCTACTGACTGCAACGTGCAAGTATACAAATTAAAAAATGTAATCTTCGGTGCAGAGAAAGAGTAATCGTTTATCATCCCCTACAGTGGCTGTCAGGCTGTTTCTGATATGCTTCTAAGATGTTTTAGGTGCTTTTAACATGTCAATATTTCTGCTGGCATTTACTGTAAGACCTAAGCAGGTCCAGCCACAGCCTCTGTTTTGTCAGCAGGTGTTAGTTAACACTGCCGTTTCTATTCAGCTACTCTCATTCGACCAAAGTTCAAGTCCCCCCCCCCTCTGTGCTTTTTATTTCCCTCTTCCTTTTTTTAGTTATGCATTGACAGGAGAGCTAATCCATGCATGCAAAAACACACCTGCTTTGAGGGCTAACTACCACTCAAGTTTCCAGAGGAGAAAAAGCTAAAGAAAAGCATTCAGGTGAAGCCCTTTCACTCTGCGGTTTCCTAGAAAATCAGCTTCCCTTAGAGGGGAAAAAAAAAAAAAAGAGCACACGTTGTATTTGCGAGCGCACGCGTGAGCGACACGGTAACCACGCTATAGCCTTTGTGGTTGTGTGTCAGCTGGGTAGAAAGCTCTTTCAAAATAGAGGTCAGGTGTGATTTACATTGTGGAGGTCCTGAAGAGAATGTTAATGCTGGCCGCCAAGCGTCGTTCCATGATTGCCCTGAGGGAGAGAAAAAGAAAGACAAAAAAAAAGCATGGCAGAGTGATTGGATGTATTGATGGAAATAAAGGATGCAAAGAGGAAAAAAAAACGAAGCATAAGCCACCAGCTGTTTGTTTATTAGAACTGGGCCCTTCATTATGGGAGTCATCAAACAAGCTGGAAGGGAAGGACATTTGATGGGAATTCAGAAAAAGATGGTAAACTATATTTTATTAGCACCTTGGCAATGCCCCTTCCTCGAGTGAGGGGCCGTGAAGGAGGTGATTTACATATCTGGAAACCGCTCTGTGGCTACTTTTCTTGACATGCAGTTAATAGATGGAGCTCATTTGCATGCAGCTAAAATGCCAACAAAGGAGATGAGAGTGCAAACACAGCGCTCTGCTCCACTTGTTGGTTTGCCGGGATTGTATCTCTTCTCTGGGCAGAAAAGGCGAACTCATGCCAGGGGAAATAACTTTTACTGTGTTCAGTCACTTCGAATGCGTTGCAAACCACAAGTCACACGCCAAAGGAGAAGCTTTTAATAAGCATCAAGATTAAAGGATTATTATTTTGTTGTTTCACAACTGGTGAAGTACTACTTTTGTTCAATCAGATGGGAACACCCTGTGTAATAAATGTGAATCTACTTGGAACTTCTTGTTGCCTGGCAGCAAATTGAACTTCTGTTGTTGTACAGTTTTAAAAAAGAAATGGCAGCCAAAGTGCTAATTAATAAGTGTTAGAGATGTTTCCAAATTCTGAGCTAACTGCCTGGTGGCAGATTTATACTTGCTGCACATCAAACAAAGGATGATAATAATATTTTCAGCTCAGCAAGAAAGGCAGAAATATTCTCGCATTTGCGGAAAGGGTGAGAAATTAATTAAGGTGGATCGGGACACTGCAAAATGCAAAAATAAAAACAAAAAAACAACAACAAAAAAATGCACTGTACCTGCCAATGTCCTTGGCTGTTTGCTCATTGGGACTGTTGATGACAAGGACAGAGTGGTGTCCTGGTGCATAGCTCCCTGTGAATACTGAGTGAAGCCGGACCCCGATGGACCACAACCCGGGATACAAGGACACGGACAGGACCAAGAACTGCAGGGGATTGTGGGTGCAATAGGACACGATTGTCACTGCTGACATGTCAGACACTTTGAGAGCTGGTTGGTGTTTATAAAGCTTGTCTATAATTATGGACACATGAGATGTCAAAGTTTGTTTTTTTTCATGCTGGGTTGAAGGAAAGTTATAACTCAATTTAATTATCCACTGCCCTCTGTAGGGGATTGCCATGTTTGGATTGGATTCAGTATTTATCCTCTTATTATTTGGCAGTGTCTGTCACAGATAAATTAGTATTGGACTTGGCTTGGACACAGTGACCAATTTATAAGCTGCCCTACTTCTCTGTACGGCACGGCTTCACAGCCAGGCACAGATGCACGTAAATCCAAAACAAGCTGCTGTAAAGCAAATAGAATTTACACTAAATTAGCGTCCGACGTAACCTCACCAGCTCTCAAGGACAACTCACAACTTTTTATGAGTTTTCAAAACATAAACGTTTTTATATAAGTCCACAAAATAGTGCCTCACCAAACATGCGAGAAGCAGCACGGAACGAAACACGGAGTTGAAGACGACCTCTTTCTGGCATCGCTGGCTATCATCCCCACCCCCCCCGAGCCTCGCCGGTGCAGACGGTACCGGGGACTAACGGTGCTGAACTTCGCCCATTTAAACCGCTAAAACTTTCACTCGTGATAACTAATGTTCCGTCATTTCTTCTAAAGCGTCTTCAGTGCCACCTGGAGCGAATTTGGTGAGTGAAAACACGGTAAAAAAAACAAAACAAAACAAAACAAAAAACCTGCTACCTTTAAACAAGAAAGGCTTACAGTAATGTTGACAGGTAGGTCAAATACAGTGACGAATCTCCGCCCCGTTCAATTGGTCGCCTAACACTTCCTGCCACGACGGCGACCAATAAAAATGCAACTTCACCTCTGGCGCTCTGCCTGCGGGCCCGGGTCATAATCGGCTTTGGTATCTCACCATATAAACAACCCGCGGGATGGACTGTGCTGAAAACACCACGAAAAGTCCATGATGTATTCAAAGCTTTATACACGTTCTTTTATTTTTCCTCCACTGTTTACAGGTGAATAATAGCACAGTTTAGGATATTAAATATGATTTATCTTTCTTTTTTTCTTCTTATGACAAGAGGCTTTAATTTGTCAGGGACCATGCACAGCATCACTGATCTCACAAGAGAAAAGATGAGTTGTGCCAGATTTAGCTACTAAATTTCATTTCCAGTCCCTGGGCAGGTATACACAATATTAAATAACAGATAAAATACAAATACATATCCCAGACCCAAGCAACATAATCAAATATGCATGCAACATCTAAAAACCCTGCAAACAGAAACGCACCAGCCTGCACACGGTGAAAACCTTCAGTGCTGTGAGAAAAAGTCGAAGCTCCCTTGCTGGTTTCTTAGTTTGTTGCATATTTGTCACACAAACATGTTTCAGATCACCAAACAAGTTTTAATAATAGACAAATATAACCAGATTAAATACAAAATACACATTTTAAACAATGATTTCATTTAGTAAGGGGAAAAAACTGTCCAAACCTGCTCTGTGTGAAACAGTAACAGCGACCCCTTCCACCTTGTTAAATCATTAATTAACTGTGATTAACCTTCATTTTTTTAAAGCTGAGTTCATTAACCACACCCATCTGATTGCTGCCAGACTTGTTGAATCAATATTGCTTAAATAGAACCTGTCTGACAAAGTGAAGCAGGCTAAGAGCACATCATGCAAAGTCGCTGAAGTCTGCCAGTCTGGGAGGGGTCATAAAGACATTTCCAAGGCTATGGGACTCCAGTGAACCACTGTGAAGGGAAATGGGAAAAAAATACTCGGAAGAGTGGTGGACTGACGAGACAAAAGTTTAACTTTTTGGAAGGTTTGATTTCTGTAACATTTGCATAAAACTAACACAGCACTTCACAAAAAGATCATAACATCAGTCAACTCAAAACCAAAACAAACAAAAACAAAAAGAGGGTTTTCGAGTGGCCCGGTCAAAGTCTGCACTCGAATCTGATGGAACTGCTTTGGCATGACCTTCAACTGGCTTTTCATGCTCGGAAACCCTTCAGCATGGCTGAACTGAAGCAATTCTGCAAAGAAGAGCGGGCCAGAATCCTCCACACTGCCAGTTATTGCAAACAGGTTATCTTTGTCTGATATTAAAATTAGTTTGATGATCTGAAATATGAAAAAGGAAAAAACATTATACCATCAGCATTGCACCTGTAAGGTAACCACTGCATGCAACTTTAAATAATTTAAACTAGTGCTCAGATGTTTAAACGTCAAAAGCAGCTTTAATACAAATGCTCTTTACAGGTGTAAGGACACCAACCCTCTGCCCCTCTGGTGCTTTCAGTGACATGTGGTAACTCATTTGCATATTTCCATCTTCTTACAGGATAACAAATGTTTAATAATAACAAAACAAAAAAAAGAGAACAAAACCCTAAAATGCAGTGAAAAAGAAAATAGCATCAAAGTGACTCACTCACATGCAGACACACAGATGGGGTATGGGCGACACACCATCATGCAGCACACAAGCGTCTCAGATGACACGTGCAGAAAAAAAAACAAAAAAAACTTGGCTTGGCTCATGAAACCACAAAGTCTGGTGGAAAACTACACAAACAGAAAAACGGGAAAAGAAAGGAAATGATGTCAGTACGACACCGTGGCTCATAAATGTGATATTAGGCTTTGACAAGATGCTACCGATATAAATCAGTGAAAAGACTTACATTTTATTTCTTACAATAAAAAAAGAAGACGTTGCTTTGTGCAGGATGTCCACATGGGGGAGTTGTGGCTTCATGTATGTTCTCGCTCCTTGTCCCTTCCCTCCACTGTGAACAAATCAAATGCAGAGTGTTCATTGAGCATGTATAAAACTCTCGACTAAAATGAAATGTAAATGCTCCAGCACAGCAAACGGCATGACTCATCCCATTCCCACCCCACCTTTTTTCCTTTTTTCTCTTGACCTCTCCCCTGCCAGCTTGTGTATTTTGTTTTGCTTGTCCCCCCCCCCCCCCCCCCCCCCTCCCCCTTTTGCAAAGCCCCACGCAGAGCTTTCAACG
>VOQJ01031292.1:7845-22742 GCA_015052665.1 Apistogramma diplotaenia
GGGGGAGTGTGTCTCTAGCGCTGTGGCGTGTGTGTGTGTGTGTGTGTGTGTGTGTGTGTGTGTGTGTGTGTGTGTGTGTGTGTGTGTGTGTGTGTGTGGGAGAGAGAGAGCGAGAGGGAGAGGGAGAGAGAGAGCTCCCTACTCATCGAACAGGATTTATTGTTGTGTGAGTTGACATCATCATTCTGCATTTAAAGACTCACAAAAAACAATTCCACAATAAATCCAGAACGCTGTTTTAATTACTATAAATGACACCAAAATTTGACCCAGAAGATAAAAGGAATATTAGGGGGGAAATTTCAGAGACCAGGGTCCAAAAATTGGAGTCCGCTGGCAAATTTGTTTCAAGAAGACAATGGTGTCATAAAGAAGTCACACAACACAGGGTTTGCACTTTAGTTTGCAGTTACAAAAAGCCTTTTAAATTGTAGTTTTACATTTTGTAGTGGTTAGGCCTGTTATTATTCCTGTTATGTCTCCTAGTCTCTGTAAGAAGAATGTGTGTCTACATTTCAGCACCTTGGAGAGCCCCCCTTCAAACCATCTGTTCCATTTTATTTTATTTTATTTCATATCGTTTTATTTAATTTATTTTTTATTTTATTTTAAATAAAGGAGTCATGCACATTAAAAATGCAGGCTGTAATCCGCCAGTACACAAATATATTTGCAAATACGCGGGAAAAGAAAGGGAAAGTTACTAAAACCTCGGTGTAAGTTACGGCACCTGAAACACATTTCAACTTAGTCATTGTTGATTTGAAAACAAGCAAACAAAAATGAATCGTGACTTTTAAGTGAATGCAGCTGTTTGCAGAGGATTTAAATTTACCTGGTGAACGATCTGCATTTGATCTGCATGTGTGTGTGTGTCTCTGTGTGTGTGTAACTCCAATGTTATGTGTTTTAGTAAAAATAAATTAACTTATTTGCCAAATTATATAAAAACATCAGGCCTGGTTTATCATCAGGCCTGAATTTATTATCAGGTTGAACTCTGCTCTGTTCTAATTATCATGCGTTCGCACATTGATAAATCCCGTTTGTACAACGTAAAGTAATATTGTCTTTATAATGCGTCAAAATAAAAATAAAAAAAGACTTGACTGCGCTTCTATTATACTAATACTAAACTGTATTGTGTCTTTTCAAGCTAACCTGTTTAGAACGAAGAGGAAACGTAGATCAATGCGGAATTTATGTTTCAGATGAATAATCTGCTGGCAAGTCGTGGTTATATGTTTAGTTGGGTATTTTTAAGCAGCTAAATTGTTTATAAATATGCACAACCAGATTCAAATCCCAACTCCAACTGCAGTCTCTCACTGATTTCCATTTTAACGGGCTGCACAGTGCGCGTTAGGCAGCCCGACTGTGACAGGGAGTTTAGGTTTTATGAGGCGCCCTCGTGAGACATTGCTGCTGCTGTGACTGTCTGTGACTGCATATTTAGACGTTATTAAGTGTTAAAGCAACAACAACAACAAAAAAAAAACTTAAAGAAATCTTATAATGCATTCGAGGCGATTTCCCCACGTAGATTACGCACAGCGGTTTTGCGCGCAAGGAAGGCCCATCTGGCGCAAGTTCTGCTGGCCCACAGTTGCTGTAAAGTGTGTAGCTAAAGTCTGAATTCCACCCCGATACTTTAAGCGGTGTAGCACGAGGTGGAATCCCCCGGACAGTCGCGTCTCACCGCTGCGCGCACGCTTAAAAAGGTAAAAATCCTCCCCACAATGCGGAAACAAGAACAAGCACGGCTTTTCGTCTTCCTGACAGAAAACAAGAGAAGTGCAGAAAAGTTGAACTAGAGTACCGGCTGAGCACGAAAATCGAACTCACCAGGTAAAGCGCAGGCGTCAGAAGGAACACGGCGCACCAACACGTCACCTGCATCCTCTCGGAGCTCAAACTTCCACTAATTTCCCTCTGCTGGTAGTTGCGGCTTGACCATAAATCCACCTGGTATCCGCCTCACAGCACGATCAAGCCCGTCAGCTGCACAGGCAAAAAGGAAACAACGAACCCCATGGCAGCAGAACAAAGCAGAGAGTTGCAGACTGGGGACAGGACCGATGGGCCGGTGAGGCTGTTGCTTCGGGTTGACGTTAGAGGGAGAGGGGAGCGACAACCGGTGGTTACTTAAGAGTTAATCCAGGTAGAGGGAGCAGGAGGGTCATAGCTGTGAGCACGCTCAGGTCTTGATTGTCTAATGGCCGGCGCGTGCATTGGTTGGAGCGCTCCGATCTGAAGGGAATGGCGAGGATTTCTGCTTTATAACGCGCGGCTACAACACAACCAGGGGGCTCTCGCTCTAGGGGGGAGGGACGAGATGAGCAAAACAGGCAGGGAAAAAAAATAATGGGAGTAAATTCCTCAAAGATGTAACGAGGAAGCAAAAAGCGAAGCCCCCCCTCGCCCCTCTCTCTCTCTCTGTTTTAAACAGGAGCGTGTGGAGAAAATGCTTTTCACCTTGGCTGCTGCTTTGTGCGTTTGATTTAGATGAATGAGCTGACATTCACAACTCCGATGCCCATAACTTTACGCAGCCCCCCTACCCCGACGAGGGAGCCTCAAACCTAAACAAACAGCACAACAGCTGTTGTTTATATTTTTATTCCAGCATATTAATGTTCCTTATCACTGTCAAAAGCTGTTGCTGCACTTTTGCTATTACTAGTCGTCTTTAAAAATGTTTTTCAGCCTCTCCTGAACACTCATCCGGTTCATTTTCATGCAAACTCACACTTGCCAAACAGCACAAAAATCAGCATCAACTTGTGGAAATCTAGAAATCAGTATTCGTCTACAAACACGCAGCAGCACTGAAAACAGAACCAAACTGCTCGTGGCTTCCAGACAACTCGGTTCATTGTTTGTTTTTTTAACAAATTGCTTAAGATTTTCACTTTAACACAGTTTATAGTCTCTTAGTCTCGCTATGCTGGTTTGCGTTCTGTGCTTTTGTCCATGCCGACATTAGTAAAACAAGACTAATTTAAAAAGAAGATTTCAAATTTCATCTATGATTGTAAATAGATACAAAAGCTTCCCAGGATGCAGCAGATTTTCTGACAGAATGAATAAACTTTGCTTTGCCTTTAGAAAGACATTCTCAGCATCACCATCAGTGACCAAAAGCCACCAAATCACCCACAATTTAAGCTGCCAGAATCTACTGGAACTGGATGATTTTTTTTGATCAGTTCTGAGCACATCATAGGTAAAAGACCTGATGGAAATAAAGTTTTCCAGCCTTTTATGGGAAGGAAGAGCAAAATGGATCTGTAATGCACGCGCTACCACAACGCATCTCATCCAAAGGACGTTTCCTCATAAGCAGATCCAGTTTAGGCTCAGATTAGATTAGTTCTGCACGTTCCCACCAAGTGTTTAATCACCCCTACAAGCTGCAATGTTTAAGAGTAAAAGAGCACATTCGTGTTCATGACCGATAACATGTATAAAACTGTGTTTATGTGTTTATTTATGTCGGTCTGTGTGTCCGCTCACCACGCCAGCAGAGGCAAGTCAAGGTGACTGAAGCCTGCTTAGATGCTGAGCATGTATTTCTGGATTGTGGGCAGATAGATAGGGTCCTTTTTGTTGATGAACAGAAGGGGTGGGGAGGTGAGCAGAAAAGAAAAGACAGGAGGGGCTGTGCTTTAATAAATCTCCAGCAGGCTCATTGCTACAACATTGCAGTGGTCTGGAAGTGTCACCATAACTCAGACAGTGGGGCTGATGGGATCCTGCTCTGAATGGCCCAGATAGCCTTCACAGCACCAGCCTGGCATCCAGTGGTAGCGAAGGCGGGAATAAATCACCAGGACCATCTGACTTCCTTTGTGTCTGGAATGAAATGCATTCTGGTCTACAGTAAGGAGAAGAGCTCACATGTCCGGATCAGCTCAGCATTTCTTCCTTTTTGATCAAAGGTGTTGTGAAGAATCTGTAAGGCTAATTTAACAGTTGCACATTGTCATAATTCTTGCGTTGTACAATTCTGTACTTCCTGATTTGACCAGTGCCAGAGCTGTAAAAGTATCCATGTTAAAATGCTTGATATTAATAGATATGCATTAATTTAAAAATGTCTGTATTAGGCATACAAATGCATTGTTAGTTTGACAATCATAACACTTCTATGGTGACAAGGTTGCCAAGAGTACTTCAACCATATATTTCTGACATATTTCCCTGTTGTTAAACATGATACAGTGTAACCGCCTTACACAGAGACTCCAGGAAAAGAACATTTAGTAAATGTGTGATTTAGCAGAACTGCAGTGTTGTGATTGGTGAATGAGTGATTGGTGAATGAGTGATTGGTGAATGAGTGATTGGTGAATGAGTGATTGGTGAATGAGTGATTGGTGAATGAGTGATTGGTGAATGAGTGAGGGACCCTGCCAGTTATTTCACATGTTTCAGTTCATTTATTCTGAATCTCTGCTGAGCTTTTTGTTTGTTTTGTTTAAAACGGCACATCTTTAGGTTATTTTCCTTCCTGTCGGTTACTCAGACACAAGTTTACACTTATGTGGAAGAATGTGAAGTTTAACCCAGAGCTTCATTCAGCTCGATGTTGTGTTTGTGTTGTGTTTTTAGAGTTTTGTTTGGCAAAGGAGACGATTTACTGTTGCTGTTCTTCAGTGAAACAGTGAGGAGTGGCTGTGTACATCCTTTGCTCATCAGAGGTGCTGTAACAGCTCCAGAACTAATTTCACACCAGTTTCCACACCAAAGACTTCATTTAAGTGTTTGTTTAAGAGACAAAATTATCTGTTTTCATTACCATTTTTTTGGACTTTTTTCTTTTTGATCCATGGAGTTTGTCACGTCAATTCAATTCAATTCAATACAATTCTATTTTATTTATACAGCACCAATTCACAACAAACAGTTGCCTCAAGGTGCTTTTTATTGCAAAGTAAAGACTCTACAATAATTACAGATTAAACCCAACAATCAAAACGACCCCCTATGAGCAAGCACTTGGCGACAGTGGGAAGGAAAAACTCCCTGTAATCATCACTTGTGTCTGAGGTCAAAACTATCAGCCACTGACCATGACATCACAAGTGTTTCAATCAGAGAAAATAATCAAATGTGGATGGGATGCAGATCATTTAGTGCTTTAACCAAAGAGTGGATTTAAAATCCCCAAACTTAAATATCACGTGAAACCACAAAATGACGACCGTCCACATGTTTCAGGGACGCTTGCCAGAGTTCGAAAAGACAGAGTGAAAAAAACATTTGGAACCTAATTTCACAACCAAATGATTTCTACAAACAAAACAAAAGCTTAGTATCAGGGTAACTGGGAAATGGCATAACCAAATGATAATAATCAACACATGTTGGCTTTGAATTTATGTTGACAACTGTTTCGTGTTATCTAGACCACAAATGTAAAAGTGAGTAGAGCGCATTCACACTGAGTCCTCGGCACCACATTTTACTGTGAGTGAAAGAAAACATTTAAGGCTGTGGTCATAGATCGTTACACTTAGGCTGCATTGCTTTCTCCATTAGCAGTGAACACTGGCTTTAAAGCATGCCTTTCATTTCATGCCCCAATCCTGTAGATATCAGGTGGCTGGCGAGGAATTAGAGGAGTGGTGTCACCTTCAGGTAACTATTGTTGTGAATCGTTGCTATTTAGATTAAAGCAAACCGTATTATTATAAATATTTAATATAAAAGCAGCCTTAGATGCGAGCTGGCTGCAGCCACAGTCAGCTCTCATGTAAGGCTGCTTTGACCTTGCTAGAGGAAAAGAAAAAGGAAAGAAAAAAAGGTGAATTAGTGCAGAGACGCTGTTTAGTGTTTTGAGTAATATTTTGGAAGATGTTCCCAGTCACTAACATAGACAGTTAGGGAGGAAGTATGAGACCCACTGCATTTCAAGGGCACCATACAGCATCAGTGAAGCGCAGAGATTTAGAACTCAGCAGCTGAGTTGTGCCACTGTCACAGAGTGGGAACCATTCACAAGAGATATGTGAACGCATGTGTCGACTGCCAAGCCGAACAAAGTGGAGGAAAGAGAACATTTCTTACTTCTCAATCAACCACCTGCTCTCCTTCCTCTTTTCAGCACCAGGCCATCTTTTATTGACAGAGTATAATCAGTAGGTCAAGTCACTAATTTTCCAAGCACACCTTTAGGTGCCCATTCAGTGCTGGGGGGAAAAAATTATAGGGTAGTCACTTCCTAATAGCTTATCATTGAGCTCCAAAAAGGAGGGGCAACAGATAAAGACAAGAGAGAGGAAGAGGATGATTGCCCAGCTGAGTGACGCTTGCGTCCGGTGGCATGAATATGTTCGGCTGGCTCGGCTCCATCGCCGATTGTGAGGGCAGATGTTGCTTTGGGCCCTCTGGCATGGCTGTGATGCGGTGGCAGCAGGTTTGCCCAACCAGCTGCCATCTCTAGTGTCACTCCACTTTCCAAGTAAGGGATAGGAGTCAAACTGGGCTTGACCAGAAGGGCAGAGCGTGGGGGTGTGGGGGTGGGCACTTCACACCATGTGCGGCGACAAAAGGCCTGGCGGTCTGCAGTCGAGCTCAGGCTGCCAGTGCTTTTCAAGATGATGTTAAGGGTGGGCTGGCTGAGGGGGAGCTGACAGAGACAAATGGCTGAGCAGAGTGTTGGTCACAGGATGCAGCTGCTGCACATCAATCGCTTCCTCATCACAATTAGAATGACTGCCAGCTTCAGCTTTGAGACTCAAGTTTCCATTTCATTTTTTAGAGGGTATGAATACAGCTTCAAGCAAAAGATAAACAGAGACTTGAAAGTTATTTTTGATAAAAAGCAACTTTAAGGACTTAACTTTTGAACAATTACAAGCCTTCCTCCTTTATGGTTTGCTGCCATAAACCACCAAAGTATCTGCAAGAAGGTTCTCGAAGACAACTTTACTTTTGTTCTTCACAGTTTTGGCTGCTGTTTGTACAAGACTCAGGTTTGCTTCTGAGATCTGAGTGATTTCAATCATGTTAGAATAGAATAGAATCATACAGGAGTTTGGAGGGCCACTTCTATTCAGTGCTATAAAAATAGAATCTCTAAAATAAAGATATACTAAAAAATATACATAAATAAAAAATGGTTACAGAATATAAACATTGTGAAAAAAGAATAATAATAATATAAGTATATACACACGAGGTGAGTAATTGTACTAGGTGAGTGATGGTTGATTATGTTCATACTGAATGATTATTACACCCCGTGTTTAGCAAATGAAATGAATATTTTGCTGTCAAATAATCTTCCTGCTGAGGAGAATTTGAGTTAAAACGCAAAAGCCAAATAAAGACTCTGAATACCGTCACATCTTTTGCCCTTCTCTCCCCTTTGCTATGTTTTCATCAAAGATGAGCTTGGTGAGCATCGTGAGCTGTGTGCATTCTGCTGATATGATTTCTGAGGTCGCCAAGTTCAGAAAGTCATTTTTCATCACCATCTGGTGCAGTAAAAACAGTTTTTCTGACATTTGGAACGGCGCGTGTACATGTTGCACAGCACAAGATCAGAACTTTTCTGTGATTTTGCTCTTTAACTGATCAGAGTGCTGCCTGATTTAATGCCTTCTCATAAGACAGAGTACCACTTTCATGGGCGGAGGCAGCGCTTCCGTTTATTGGCAAAAGGAGATTATCGGTTAAAGGAAACATCCTTTATCTTTGGTTTTTGAGGGAGGAGAAATTAGAAACAGAGAATGCTGAAGATAATATTTAGGGTTTGATTTAGCATCCCAAGTCAAATCTGTTTGCCAGATCTTGATGTCTCTTAGGTTGCAGCAAAGTCACCCATTTGAAGTGGGTTTTACAACATGACTTAATAGATTAGGGGAGCCTGTAGGACAGCCTATTCCTGGATGAGGGAATATAATTGGAAGACAGAGACATTAGGATATGGAGTGCTGATTAAATGAGGGGACCAAAATCATGTAGCCTGTCTCTGTTTTACTTCCCAACTTCCAATCATAATCAGAGGGTCTGATAATAAAGGAAATTACATTACTTCAACAAGCAGAGAGCAACACTTTAATTAATGGTGAAACAGATGTATAGAAATAGAAATTAGATGTAAATGTCTGTCTATATTACTGCATTAGGACAGAGTCACTGACTCCAGGAACCATTCGCAGCAAAACACAGTTTGGTGAAAATAGCAGGACGAGGCGTAAGTCTGCAGCCTATTAAGCCCAGACAGAATGATTGACCACGGTGCGTGGCTCCAGCTTGACTTTTTTCATGACAGAAATTAATTTACACTGACCCATCCCTCCCCAGCTAAGGACTCCACTCCAGTCTTATAGTGAAGCATTCGTTCTTCACAAGCTGTGAGCGTCATCAGATAGAAACCAAAGAATGTTCAAAGGTTCTAAAGGCCATCTGGCTTCTCCAAAGACCAATAAAATAATACGCAGTTAATTAAATGTTGTTTTGCAGGTTTTTACTACTTTGTGTCTTAAGTCAGGAATTAATATGCAATGTGACTCCAACATGAAAGCAGGATTCTGGGCAGACTGAGCAGTCTAACTTAAGCTGTCTTTTACTGACATCTGCTGGTGAAACTAATTATTACTATACTACTGTGTAGTGGACTCTTTAGTAAAGTACTTGGAAATACACGTCTGTTTCTACGTCTTCTGTAGATCAGCAGGTAATGTTCAACATGTTGCTTTAAACATAATTAATACAATTTTCAAGTCAACCAGATCATAGAGTTTTATTAACTGTGACTTCAGAAACAATTTGTTGGTGTGATCGCTCTTGTGTAATATCTAAAATGCTTTTTTGAATATCATATGTTTTCCTCTTTAATTTAACACGGTGACTGAGTTATTGCACGATTAAGGAAAAATGCATTCATTTAAGAGGATTGTAGTTCAACAGATATTTAACCTTTTCTACAGTATATGTTAACAAGTTATCACGTTCTAAAGAAAACATATATTAACATGTGTCTGTGCTAATGGTACGTTTGCTTGAAATGCAGCGTCAGAAATGCAACAAAAGTAAGTGAGAGTACCCAAAAGAATATCAAGGATGTGAGCTGACCTGTCTCTGGCCTGCACTGAACTTGAGTAAAAATTCCCATCCATGTGTGAGTGTAAAATTCCAATTTTTTGTTTCTTTAAATGTATTTTACTAGGGTGTTGGATTCTTGTTCGTGGTTTATGTTTGTTTCCTCTTTATTTGTGGTCCTGCCTCCCTAGTGTTTCTTGGTCTGGTTATTGTCTCCATCACTGTGTTCCTGTGTCTCCTGTAGTTGTCCGGTTTCCCTGTTGTGTTGTGACAGGTTTATCTTGTCTTCCATCCAGTTGTGTCTCTCCTTATTTGCTGTGCCTTTAGTTCCCAGCCTGCTTTTGTTGTTTGTTTTTTATTTCCGTTTGTATTTCCCGTCAGTCTGAGTCTCCTCTGTGCAGTTTGTCCTTAATCTCTCCTGTGTTTAATCAGTTATTTAATCATAATATTTTCTATGTTTATCTTCTGTCTCTGTGTCAAGTTTATAAGTCTTAGTCCTGATCTCAGTGTTAGTTACTTTCTGCCTTTATTTTGATAGTCTCTTGTGTTTTGTATTCATTTTTACTTCCCTTGTCTCATCTTCAATGATTAGTTTCAACTGTGGTCCCTGGTGTGTCTTATTTCCCTGATTACCCCATGTGTCTGAGTCTTCGTTTGTTCCTCATCATGTCCTCATCTTTAGCTCCCCTCATGCTATGTGTTTCCTAGCTCCATGTTTCCCCATGTTGTTCCCAAGTTTTCTCCTTGTTTCCTAGTTAGTGTCTCTGGCTCCTCTCCAGCCTGAGTTGATTTAGTATATGATCCGCAGTGCAAGAAAAACTAGCTGTTTTGTTTTGTCGGGTCTTCTTGCAAGTGAGTGAGGAAGAACTGGCTGCTATGGTCCACAGCTGGAAACCTTCAGCAAGAAAACTGCAAAGTGTGATAACCATTCCACCAGCAACTGTAGATTTATAAATTGGATTATGGTTTTTGGCTTTTTCTCTACAAATTTCTACATGTCGGAACTTAACCCAAGAAGAAATTGAAGAATCTTGTACTGGATTATCACCTCCATATTCGGATTACTTCGAGCACAGCTGGAAATGAATTACTGTATGTTACAGGTCTGGATGTAACCCCTCTGCTCCTTCATCTCTGAACAGAAATTAGAAATCAACATTTAACTTGGGATTGATCATTTAGTTATAATAAGTGATGTGTAATTTTATACATTTTTAATTAATTTTACCTAAGTTACATGTTTGCTCCTGCTAAATTGCACTAATAAATACTGTATCTCATCTGCATTTAAAGTATAAATTGTGGACATTCCCTTGTTCAACTCTTTGTAGAACAGTAATGGTGTATGAGTACAGTACATCTTTTAATGTTTTTATAGGTTGTTCTAGTCCATAAAAGTAATAGACCCCTGGGGCCTTTTTCTCTGGCCACTGAAGTATAAGAAGTGGGCAGGAGGAGCACAGAATGTAGAGATAATTGACCAGCTCCAGATGGCATTGCAAAGAAACACAGTGGGTTGACCACTTGTCCTTTACTCATAGAGCACCATCAGAGGCTTTGAGAGGTCAACAACTCGAGATGACGGAGAGCTTCAACTGGAGGAAAATACTGGATTGCCTTAAGGAGGAAGAACTCACCATGAAACTCAATAAGAACAGAGGGAATGAAAGGGACTAACAAATTATAGTGCAGAGTAACAACACTTTCAGAAGGACTCAACAGCTGAGATCTAACTGTCAGGGGGTGTTTCAGTGACCTCAATCCAAAGAAGGACTGGGAAATCCTGAAAGAAGGAGCTGGGGAGGGGGTGGGAGGAGGCTAGCTGTATTGACTCTTGAATCAGGCCTTATTAAAGTAAAAACTAAGATGCTTTTCCAGGAATGCATAGAATCGTGGCCATAACCCTAGAGAGGAATAACTATGTGCTGGTGAATCCAGCTTCAAAAGCAGCAGGATGCTATCAGAAGACCTGAAAAGACTACATGCATATCAGGAATAGGTGCAGGAGCAGCTGTTTTTACTGCTTCTTCATTTACCACCAGAGGGTGGCAGGTGGCGCTGTCCTTGTTTGGAATGGATGTAGATTTTTGTATACAGTATTTGGACGTCTTGATCCACTCTCTGGAGATGTAGGACTGCTGCTGCACGCATAGAAACTCCCTGTCCTCTTCCTCAAAAAGTTCCTCTAGGACTGTCTACTTTATCTTTATGGGTGGCATCTGATGTTATTGACATTACCACAACTTGTAAGCCACAAAATTCAATTTAAAATTAAATAGTGTAATAATCCATGCAATCTATCATCTTTCATCACATGTGTGGATGTGTAATGCTTCCACACCAGCAGCACAAGCTCACCTGCTTTCCTCGCGTCGTCATTGCTAATTCTGGCCAGCTACAGTAGCTGTAGATGCTAATGCACACGATAAAGCACATGGAGTATGTTTTATTGTTAGGGCTTGCTATATGATTTTTTGCAAACCTGTTAGAGGAAGGATACAGCACTCTGGGACACAGTGAATGCATCATATGTAAGTGTAAATCTTCTGGTTTCGTATGCAAAAAGAATTATTGCTTTATCTTATGTGATTGCAATTCTATGGGTTTTTAAAATTAGCTACCAGCTGAGATTGCCGGCGATCCTGTAGGTCTCATGGAGCTACAATGTCCTAGCTTTATGGAGGGCTTTTTTATAGAGCAACAAACTCCTTTTCCAGGTTAAAATGACATGATTTTGATTAGTGAGATGCCATTTCCTCTCCAGCTTATGGGTTATCTGCTTTAAGCTGTGGGTTTGTGAGTTATCCCGACTGCAATGCGTTTTTGTGAATAAATCTTCTCATTAAACGCACTGTGTAAAATTGCAGGCGACATCAAGCGATGATGTAATGAGGACTTTTTGTTTCTAAACAAAAGAAGGAAGAAACAGAGATTCTGGTTCATTGAGCTCCTGAGAAAACAGCAGCAGGGAGAGTTTCATGGGTTGAACCCGCAGCTGAAGCTGCATCGCAGCCACTTTTGGCGATATATTTTAGGAAGTCAGGGGGGCAGTTTGAGCTCCTGTTGGCAGAGTTGGGATCACATCTGAGGAGGCAGGGAATAATTTCAGAGAGTCGACTGACCTGAGCAGCGTGTTGCTGTGTGTCTGAGGAAAAATAGTGTAATTTTACTGTTCCCGCATCACTGTGTATTATTATATATATTCAGTAAATCGGTGCACGTTTAAAGATGATGGTCAGATCTTTTTGGTCACTTCCGATAATCGGGAAAATCAAACTCTGAAAAAATTAATGCTGCAAATTCATCCTGTGAAACGAGTGACCGGTGTGAACGGCTGCATTAACAACAAGTGAGTCAAAATATTTTTGATGCACAAAACATTCACACTGACTTTATGCGTGTGTAAAGGCCTTAAAACAGCACTCTCTTAATTTTTAATTGACTTGACTCTGCGCGGTATAACGTGAGAAGAACAAGATGAGCGATGTAAGAGGATTGAGGGAGAGAGTGCTGACATGCCAACTATCGATGGCGTCCCGAAGCTCAGCTTGAATTTTGTAACCGAGCTCGTATCCAGAGCAAAGATTTTGCTCGAGCCCCGGCTCGCATCTTGAAAGACTCGTATGTGGAGCAGCTCGTATCTCGAGGTACCACTGTAATTGTTTTATCTGAACTGAGCACTAAATCAAAAAAAAAAACTCTGAGAAATCAGACAGAAATTCTTTTGTAAAGACCAGATGGATCATAGATAATAACAAATAAAACAGATTTTTGAGTTTTCCAATTAGGGTGGACAAGGCTAAGAGTCAGGCTTTTAAATTAATTAAAACTCTGAGTCTTTGATTAATCAATAAGCTAGAGTGGAAAATTGCTGCTAATCCTCTTCGACCTGTGCTTTGAACATTCTGACAGTGTGACTCGGGGCTGTTGATTCATTTACACTAACATATTCATTCTGCATAGCCAGGTTTCTGTAAGGCAGAATAAATCAATATGTGGATCAGTTATTAAATTATTTACTAATAGGGACTTAAAAGCGAGAGACCTAAGGTTTAATAATACACATTTAACTATTTTACTCTTTGGTGAAGTTGAGGATGCTATATTGTTTTTTCTTTTTGAATTTCTATGCTTATATTGTTTCTTTTTTGTCACTACTGAACAGTGTTGTGATCATTTGAGAGCCTGCATACAGTACCAGTCAACGGCGTGTCCAAACTTTGGACTGGTACTGTACATGACGCTTTGTCCTGTTCTGTGGCCAGCCTGGAGCATAATTATCTTTTGTTTTACCCCAAAACTTAGTACTTTTTTTGGAAGAGTGAGTGTTAAACAGTTAAATAGTTGAAAATGTGGGCTGGAGAGTGTGATGATCAACATCAAATGAGTGGGGCACACTTCAGCATAACTATGCTGTGATAAATCTACCCATTATAGAATGTGTGGAGCAAGAAGCACCTATGGAATATGGAAGAAAGGATGACAGAAACCCCAGAGAGAGGGCTTGGCAAAACTACAGAACACTGATTACAAAGAGTAATGATGTCCGCCAATGGATTGAGATCTGGAACGCTCCATTGGGAGACAACAGAAGCAGCGATGTTTACAGCATCTCAGCCATGCAACCACCTACAACAAAAGTGGTGGAATTCAGAGCTGAAAGAAAAGTCTCCCATGAAGGAAGAAGCGCTGCAAACAGAGCTACAGTATGAACCTGAGAGTTGACCAAGAGAAAATAGAAACCACCATTAACAGAAAGACTTTGCTTTGACAGAAAATGCAGAAAGGGCAGAGTGGGAGTCTTCAGAAAATCAGATGAGCTATAAGAGTGTGCAGCTGGGTTGAGTCAGAGCATTTAGGACATCTGCTCAATTCACTCCCCTGGAACTAATAGGAAAGGAAAACATCAAAGTCCCTCCATTGAGTATACATGAAGAAGAATAGATTCGATTCAATTTATTGTCATTGCATATGTCACAAGTACAGTGCAATGAAATGCGGTTTCAGAACACCCATCAACAGAGACAACAAAAACACTACAGACTAATATGGGGGATGAGTGCCTGCTGCTGCTTGCTGCCATTCAAAAGATGAAACAGTAGATACAAGGGGAAAGGTGGGTTAAAAAAGTCGTCCCGTGTTATGCTCATCTTGAGGCATCTCACTAGGTTCTAAAAAATGCCTTAGTGAAAGCAGAAGCCAGGAGGTTTGGTTCGATGGGGCGAGAGGTTATTGTGGAGCCAGGTCCCGGTAGGCTTAAGAGTCTGCTGATAAAGCGGCCTCGCTAGGAGAGATACCAGTTTTCACAAGTCACAGCAGAAAGGGGAGAGGGGAGAGTGTCCATCCATGTCTTCGACCAGGAGAAATGATAACAGGGAGCTTCAAGTTCACTGGTGCATTCAGAAACAGTCTTGTCCGAATTTATGGGGTTCTGCCACCCTGACCCTCTTGGTTTCCCGGTAGAACAGGTATCCTCCAAGCTCCAATCAGAAGGTATTCCGTTACTATAAGGCAGGATGTGTATGCATCTTTAATGTCCTCATCTGACAGACCAGAGAAACACGCCATCCTCCAGCTCCCCCAGGAGTAAACTATGTATCTACCGGGATCCTTTAATCAGGAACGGCCAGTTCCCCCTGCCTGATCTCACTGTGGAATAAATTTGATGGGGCCCACCCGCAAACGCACAACTGAAATGATCCCACAGTTCCCACATAGGGAACAAAAAAAAGAGAAACATTTTCATTCAAGGTTGAAAAAAGAAAATATAAAATATCCAAATATAAAACATGGGGGGGGGGGGGGGCCCCCTCTCCCAGGGCACAAAAAAAACACACACCGTT